>JAADYF010000069.1:0-49836 GCA_023338175.1 Phytopythium delawarense
ACAGCAGAAATTGCGAAATATTCGTATCTGCGTTTCGAATGATTCCGCAAGTGAGCATAGCAATACGGCGATGCAAAAGTGGTTGATTTTCGCAAAATTCTCGGTCATCCGACAAGACAAACTTTTTGAGAGTGTTATCTATTGATCAGAAAATGGCCCAAGCACCTAATTTCCCGCTTTTTGGCTTCGTTATTCGTCGCCTAAATTATGGATCCCAAATATTTCAGGCAATTTTAGAAAGCCCTAACCGCATGTTTGAAAAGGCTCTGCCGCCGCGAGCACAAATCTCGAAGTGCTTGTATTGAAGCTCTTGTTGCTCTGCAACCAGAGAAGCAACAAGTATGCTTCGTTGCTCTATGAACTCACAAAATGCCAATCTCTCAGTTTGGTGTATTTGGTCGCCGTTTACGAAACCAGTACCTTTTATTTTTGTTAAAAAATGCAGAACGGTTGTCTCGCGATGCAATTTTATCGCGATTCCAGGGTAAAAAAATATTGACGAAATGATCCCATTTTCGATTTTCGTCAAACTCGCACCGATTTGAACCATCAGGAAAACTTGTTGCACCATCACAGCGCACCCCTGTTCTCGGCCGGCACCCAGCATTTCCTGCGCGCAATACGCCCTTCCTGTCGTCTGTCGCCCTCCCAGCGTGAATAAAGCTCTCACAGTCGTCGTGATGACTGTCAGCTCTGACATGCACTGCTCTCGGTCTCCTCCACTCTCGCTCCACTGCAGTTCTGCAGCTATACTGCACGGCGGAGTCGCGCTCGACGCCGGAGCCGGTGCACCCGATCGACGACGCCATGCCATCTCACACCACGAATGTGCACACGGTGGCACTCGAATGGGTCCCTCATTGCCTGGCTCTTCTTCCTTGAGCTGGTCGGCACCTCCATTTCCGTCACCATTGAACATTATGTGAAGTGAAACCTTCGAGTAGTAACGGGCCTGACACGCATTCATACATCGCTGCCTTTCATACTCCATCCGCCACATACAAACGTCAACAGTGCCATCGCCGCACGCGGGAGGCCAGAACGTTGGACGGGTGCGGGAAGCGGAGGGAAGTCGACGTCCAGCCCCGCTGCACTCCAGCTCCCCCTGCGCTCTGGATCGCCGGCGAGGCGTCCCCACACTTCCTCTTCCTCTCTGCTGGACTGTCTGCCTGCCGGGTGCCAAGTATCACTCCCGGAACTGCAGAGACCGGTGGGTTTACGACCGACGAGGAGAGATGGAGGTGCTCGGCGACTGGCGCCGCGAGAGGAGCCTGGATGAGCCGCTGCCGGAGCTGTCGGACGCGCTGGCGGCCGCGCTGCTCGAGGCCGTCGACTGCCCGATGCTCGCGGAGGACGTCGCGATCCCGGCCGTCGACCTGCTGCACGCCGTCGAGCAGCAAGCGGCCGATGTGAAGCGCGAGCCCGCGTCCCCCGAGCCCGCGGAGGACGCGAGCGACCGGACGAGCACTGCGAGCAGCCCCGCGCTGGACGGGAAGGAGCAGAAGCGCCGACTGGCCAACCAGCGCAAGTACTCGAAGAAGCTGGCGCGGCGGCGCGAGCTGCAGGAGCAGGCAGCCACGCTCGAGAAGCAGGTGCAGGCGCTCGCGGCCGCCAACAGCGCGCAGGGCCCGTCCTCGGCCGTGAACGAGTTCATCCACGCCGTGCTGTCCGGTGCGCAGGCGCCTCGCGGCCGCTCCGAGCTGGAGAAGTGCCTCCGCACGGCGCTGCGCTCCAAGATGCTGCTGCGCGAGGAGAATGCGGCGCTGCGGCGCCAGTTCATGGCGAGCACGCAGCTGCACCTGCGGCTCAACGACCTGCTCTTCGCCGAGCACACGCTGTGCATGGCGCACTCGTCCTACTTCGCCATCATCAAGCCGCTGACGCCCGAGCGGTGCCTCGAGAAGCACGCCGAGGTCGAGTCGGTCGTCACCTCGGTCACCGGGCTCACCTCGTCCTCCGCGTCCACAAGCATGGGCTCGGTCTGTGGCTGGCGGGAGGACCGCGCGGTGGACGGCAGCAAGTTCCGCTTCCTGCTGCGCAAGACCTTCCGTCGCTGCCGCGCGCGGGACATGTGCGACCAGACGTTCGCCTTCCTGCTGGACCCGTCCGTGCTCTCGCGCTTCTACTCGGAGAGCCTGAGCGTGCGGCTGCGCATCATGCAGCGCGTGGACGACGACAACGTTGTCTTCTTCGAGGAGCTCGTGCTCGTCAACACGCCGGCAATGCGTGTGGTCAGCAAGTCCATCATGCTCATGTCCCGCATCCCGATCGCGAACGGCGGCTTCCGCATCTGCATGCGCTGTCTGGACGCCGACGAGCTGCCGATGAAGGTCCGCGGCGAGACGCCCGCGAACGAGGTGACGCTGCCCAAGCCCGTGGCGCCGATCGGCGGCGGCGCCGTCGAGGAGATGTGGAAGAGCCGCATCTGGTGGGTTCAGATCGACGAGGACGGCGAGGAAGACTGCGTCGTGTCGTACGCAGGCATCGTGCCCATCTCGGGCTCGACGGCCTGGTTCCTCATGGGCGAGGTGCTCGTGAACGCCATCCGCTGGGAGCTCAAGATGAAGGGCTCGCCCTTCGGTCTGCGCGTGTGAGCGAGTGGTCTACGTCAGCTCACAACAGCGTCAGACGATGTTGGACCTCGCGTCCGACCGAGCCAAACGGGATCAGCCAGCCTCGAAGGAGCGAGGTCCACGCCGAGATGAGCCCATGGCGAAGGCTCTAGCACGTACCGCATCTCATCAAGGCGTCTCGTGTGAAGGGAAGGTGGCCGAGGGTCTGGCTGTGTGGATCACAGCAACACGACGGTCTGCCATGCATGGCGGCTTAGCGTCGTCAACCGGGCCAACCAAGCACGAAGAGCATGCAAGAGCGCGTGCAACCACTCGACTGCAATGCCACGGCGACGGCGCGGCGAGAAAGCAAATATCACATCGTCGTCAGACCCACCGGTTCGTTCATATTGAGCACTTACTCGTTCCCTCGTGGCGATTCTCTATGGCTGTGGCTGTTGTCCTGGCTGGCTGGCTGGTGGGTGGCGCTATCCGAAGTGCATGGCCATCTCGGCGAGCGTCATGCTCTTCTTCTTCTGCTTCTTCTTGCCGCCCCCAGTGTTGCCGTTCGTCTGCGTCTGCGTCCGGTTCTGCGCGATCGCCTGCGCGTGGTCGTCCCATGTCGCGCGCGTGACAGGCTGGACGCCGACGGGCTTGCCCGCCTTGGGCAGGTCCGGGAAGTCGCTCTTGGCCACCTTGAAAGACCCCGACGGGGCCGAACTAGAGCGAGCAGCACCGGCCACTGAGTTCGCGTACGAAGAGGACGGTGCGGGGGACGCGGCCACGCTCAGCGCTGCAAACGAGTTGATCGGGGCGGTCTGGATCTTGGTGGTCACAGGCGTCGCGCCAACCGCAGGAGCCGCGGCCGCGACCGGGGCCTGCCAGCTCGTCGAGGAATGCCACACCGTCTTGGCCTTGTCATCGCGTCCCAGGATCTCACGCGTGTTGGTGTTGTGCACAATCACGGCCGGCTTGCGACCACTCGAGTTGCCCGTCACTCCTCCCAGCCCCGCATCCTTCAGTGCGCTCGACCAGCCCGAGTGCGACGGCGACGGCGTCTTCTTGTTATTCACGGGCGCTGCAGCTTTCGCAGCCTTCGGAGTCGACTTCTTCTGCTTGTTCTTCTTGGACGATGGCTCCTGGAAACCTTCCGAGTCTGCTGCAGCCTTGGTAACCTGTTTGTGGTGCGCGAAGAACTTGTTGACCTGCTCTTTGTCCGGAGACAGCCGCATCAACCTCAAGAAGAGCTTTTCAAAGTCTTCGGGGGAGAACTGGCTGTGCATCTTGGCGTAGAACGCCGACAACTCCACTTCGCCGTCGCGGAACGCCCTGCAGTCCCTGCGGAACACCTCGTACTTGGCGCTACCGCCCAGGACGTTGCTAATCTTGAGGACGATCGAGCTTTTCGACTCTGCACCTGATGATGGAGCCACTTCTTCGTAGTCCTCCGCCTCTTCTTCGTTGCTCTCTTCAGCAGCAGCCTTCTCTTCATACTCGTCGACAGCGGAAGCAGCCGGAGCTGAGCGCGCGCTACCGTTCGGTGGAGTTGTACCCCCGCCACCGCCACCCTTCTTTCCTTTCTTGTTCTTCTTGGCCGGTTTGACGAATCTCATCAGCGGGTTGTTCGCCCCCAGTGCTGCAGCGGCTGATGCGAGTTCCGGGTACTCCCAGTTACTGCTATTGTCGAAATGAGCCTGCAGTGCCAGCGATGGCGGAGGAACGAGCGCGTTGCGGAATCCAGCAGGCCCAGATCGCCCTCCACGCGCGCCAGATCCTGCTGACGAAGACTGCAACGCCGGGAAGTCCTCTGTCTGTGGGTGGCGCGCGCTCGAGTGGTTCTCCCAGAAGAGCGAGCCAGAGTTCTGCCCGCCGCTCTCCGACAACGATGGGAAGTCTGCCACGTTGATCACGTTGGAATCACCGGCACCAGAGAAGCCTGCGCTCCGTCCGTACTGGTCGTACGGATCGTCCATGTTGTCCTCGGATGCGCGGCGGATCTTAAAGTGCACGTCGATCTTGCGGCTTGTCTTGATATGTGGGTGTTCGTTGGCCATGTGGCCCTGCAGGTCAATGTGCGACTTGAACACGACAAACTTCTTGGAGAGGCAGACGGGCTCTTCGCAGAGAAAGTGGTCGGCGCGGAAGTGGTTCTCCAGGTCCGGGTAGTTCTTGTAATACCGGTTCTCAATGTGCATCGAGTGCAGGCAGATGTCGCACTCGAAGTGGTTCTTGTGCAGGTGCTCGTACAGCTCGGGGTTCGAGTAGAAGCGCGAGAAGCAAAAGTCGCAGCGCGGGTGGCCCGTGAAGCCCTCCCTGGGATCTCCGCGCGTGTTGTGGCGCTTGAGCTGCTCCTTGGTGAACAGCGTGTGCTCGCCCAGGAAGATCTTCTTGAACTCAAGGCAGATGCCGCAGAACTGCACCTGGTGCACGTCCAGCACGTGCGTCTTGAGCGCCTGCACCGTGGCGAACTTCTTGCCGCACTTGGCGCAGATGGGGTCGCGCAGCTTGCGCACGTGCGTGTGGTAGTCGTCCTTGAGGAAGAACATGGCCGAGGCCTCGTCGAACACGTGCGTGGGGCCGATGTTGTCGTCTCCCCAGTCCTGGAACGACTCGAACGCGTCGCTCTCGCGCTCGATGCAGATGACGCGCGGCAGCTCCGTCTTGCACATGGCGCAGCTGAGCGAGCCCATGAGCTGGCGCATGCGCAGCGCGCAGACGCTGCAGCAGCTCGTGTGGCCGCACGCGCCCACCGTACGGAAGCGCGAGGCGTTGTCGATCGCGTTGCAGCACAGGATGCACGTCGGCATGGACGCCTTGCGCGCCACGGGGGCCCTGCCGCCGCTCGCCGAGCTGCTCGCCACGCTGCTGCTACTCATCTTGCGCTCCATCGCCGCCGTCGCCACCGTCGTCGTCTGCAGAGAAGGAGAAGAGGAGGAAGCGCCGGGTTAATACTCGACGGGAGTCACTTGGAGAAAGGACGACGCTCGCGGCTGGAAGGGGAAACTTTGATACTGTGGGGAACGACAGGGGAGGCGAGGCGGGAGGAGTACCGTGGCGAGTTGGTATTTGGCAACGTGTTGGCACTCTGAAATGGCAACGAAATGACGCAAGACCAACACTCGGGTTGTCATGAGTGTTGGTCGGAGTGGTTGAAGCGCGTCCAAGCACCACGTCAATTGTTGCGTCTTCTTTGGTACGAGTGGCTTCAACTCAATGCTCATGGATGGATGGTGGTCTGTTGCTGCTCACAATGACTGAGGCTCTCCTAACGGACGGAAGCACATGCAGGACACTCCAAGCAGCTGCTTCTCCTTCTTGTCCCGATGACTGCCGCCTACGACCGCAGCTTGAGGAACGTGCGCTTGAGCACTCGCGCCTGGCAAGCAGTCCGTCCACCAGGACGCGTGAAGGTTAGTCGGTTCGAGGGAGAAGCAGGCGGAAGGAGCGCGTGTACCTCGTAGCTGACGGTGCGTGGCGCGTCATTGTCGGCGGCGCTCGGGTCGGCCGGCGCACCAGCCGTGGTCGTGGTCAAGATGTCCTTGCCGTGCTGGTCGACGCCGTCCAGGAACTCGAGGATGTCGTCCATGGTCGAGTCCCGGACCGTCGTCATGTGCTTGGCGAGCGTGAGCGCGAGCCCGAGGAAGCAGCGCTTGGCGTAGAACCATGTGTCCGGCCCGAGCTTGCGGTGGTACGGCTCCATGCTCTTCATCACACGGCAGATGCCAAAGTCGTAGTTGTTCTGTCAGGAGTGTACGTTGGCACGAATGGCAGTCAGTCAGTCAGTCCGAGTGATCAAGGTCATTCATCGTCAGTGGCGCTTGATCGACTTACCTTGGAGCAGTAGAGCGTGCCGATGACGAGGTTGACGATGCACAGGTGGAAGAGCCGCTTGTCCGGGTCCCGGCTCGATTCCTCCTCTTCCTCGCGCTCGATCGAGCGCAGCAGCTCTTCGGCCTTCTCATTGTCCGTGTTCATGACGTAGCACACGCACAGGTTGGCGAGGATGATGGCCTGCACGTCCAGCAGGTTGTCCTGGTGCTTCTTGACGAACGGCTCGTAGTACTGGATGGCCTGCTCGTACTTGTTGCCCTGCATGAAGAAGACGTGCGCCACGTTGAGCTTCCATGACTCGTGTTCGGAGCAGAACTCTGCCGTCTGTCGGAAGATCTTCTCCACTTGCGTGTAGTTGCCGCGCTCCCAGTAGATGTTGGCTTGCGCCATGAGCACGGGCATGAAGTCCTCGAGCGCGTCGTCGTACGCCTTGAGCGCCGACTTGATGTCGTCGTTGTTCTGCGCCAGCCGCGCGTCCTGGATCTTCTTGGTCAGCTTGCGCAGCGCCTCGACATGCTTGGTTGCCAGCGCGTCGTACTTGCGGTAGGCGTCCTCGGGCGATGTCTGCAGGGTCACGGTCGCGTCCATGAACTCGTACACGTCGCGCGTGAGCAGCTGGAACGTCAGGTGCGCGTTCTCGGCCAGCACGTCGGCCATGAGATCGTAGAAGCCGTGCTTGGTGTACAGCACCAGCAGGTTGGGGAACGTCTCGACCGGGAATGGCGGGTTCTGCAGCAGGAAGTTGAGCTTTTTGAAGCCCCCGTTCGGATCCACGTCCATGTTCATGAGCGCGACGTTGTGCAGCGAGACCGGGTCCAGCTCCTCTTCTTGGCGTGGCGGCATGTCCAGCAGCGCGTCACGCGCACCCTTGGCGTTCTTCATCTCGAACTCGATCGCCGCCTTGAGGTTGAAGGCCTCCACCAGCGCCGTCTCGCGCAGCACGGTCGAGTTGCCGACCGACTTGACGTCGCTCGTGCTGGCGGCCGACCCATTGGCACCCGCGGCGGCCTCGCTCTTGCTGCCGACGCTCAGCTCCGGGTGGTCGCGCACGCCCCGCTCGATGATCTCGGCAAGCTGCCGCATCGCGTTGCCGTACTGCTTCTGACGGAAGAAGCACAACGCGATGTTATACGCCAAGTCCGGCTGGTACCCAAGGATGTTGAGCGCGTCCGCGAACTTGGCGCGCGCCGACTCGAAGCGGCCCTCCTTGTACTCGATGGCGCCGTCGAACACGATCGTGGTCGGGTCGTCCGCCGCGCACTGCTCCAGCACGGACCGAGTCGCCGTCACGTCGTTCTGCTCGTAGTAGGCTGCCGCGCGCAGAAGATTGACACGCGAGGCATATTGGTCGCCCTCGAGCTGGCTGGCGCGCCGCGAGGCCGCGTCGTACTGGCCGGCCTTGTACAGCGACTGCGCCAGGTAGAGCTGGTAGTCGTCCACCTCCGGGTAGCTTTGGCACAGCTGCTCGTACATGGAGACGGCCAGCGGGAACTGCTGCAGGTGGTAGTAGCAGTAGCCGAGCAGCGACAGCGCCGCGCGGCTGTGCGGGTGCGTCTCGAGCTCGATCTGCAGCACGCGCACCGCCTCCTCGTACTTCTGGTCGCGGATGTAGCCGTAGATAGTCGCCGTGTAGCTGCTGCCGGCGCCGTCCTGCGCCTGGAACATGGCCATCTCGAATTCCCACGTCTCGAGGCTGAGCGGAGCTGGGGATTGAGGCTCTTGGTTCGGGCTGTCGCGGACTGCTGGGGCTGGACGCGACGGTTCGACTGCTGCTTGCTCAGGTGACCCTTCCTTGCTGCTCCTCCGCAACCTGCGGAACAGTCGGCAAGTCAACACGAGGCGGGGCAACGATCGGTGGGCGTCGGGTGTGCATGCGTGTGTGCGCTTTCTTCGATTACATTCCGGCAACTCGCAGGGTCCGGCGCCTTGCCATCGATCGGACGCGCCGCTTGTCACCGTGGAGAGACTCTGCGCGAGCAAAACTGGCGGGCCTGCCTAGCTGATGCCAAGGTGTGCCATGATCTTGTCCAGCTTGCTCTCGATCGACGCGAGCCGCTCCTCGAGCCCTGCGCTCGACCCCGCGCTCTCGTGCACGGACGTCCGGGGCGTGGACGGCGCCGAGTGCGAGAACGCAGGCGAGGAGGAGGGTCCCGGGGTCGGCCTTGCCCCGCCGCCACTCGCTCCTCCACCGCCGCCAGCACGCCGAGCTGCTGCCTCGCGGTTCTTGCGCATGATCTCCGCGAACCCGCCATTGCCACCCCCACCGCCACCGCCGCTGCTGGGACCCGCACTTCCATTGCTGCTGCTCTCGCGGCTCACCGGCGCGCCCGGCGTCTTGCGGAGGTTCCCGCCGGACTTAATGGCCGAGAGCATGGCGCTCATGCCTCCTCCTCCGCCGGCGGGGGCGGAAGATCCGCCGCTGTCGCCGCCTCCGCCGCCGCCTCCGCCGCTACCCCCGCCCCTGTACCGCCACAGCTCACCGCGTCAGCCACCACCCTCGCTCTTAAAGCGCAGCAGACAGCACCGGCACGTACTTGACGGCGTCCAGCGGGGACGACTCGCGCGTCGTCACCTTCTTGAGCTTGGCGCCTTGCTGGATCTGTGCCAAGAGACCCGAGCGCGCCGCTGGCGCGGGCGTCGCCGACGCGCCGGAAGAGCCGGACGAGGAGGACGCGCCAGCAGATGATGACTTACTGTGCTTGGGAGGCGTCTTCCCGGCCGACGCCTTGGGCTTGGTCCATGTCGTCTCCTTGGACTGCGGGTTGTAGTAGTACTCCTACGGCACGGGAACGACCAGAACGCGACGAGTGAGCGCAACTGGGGGACGCCAAGGGTACGAGGCGGCACTCAATGAGCAGGGGAAGACGCTGACGCCGCGGACCTTGCCCTCCTTGGTCTTGTACGCGACCCACGGCGCCGGCAGCGTCATGGTCTTCTTCGCGCCGTGCCTTGCTTCACCTTCGACGTGCGCGCTTTTCTATACAGGGCTTCACTACCGGAGGTTGATCTCGCAAATGTAACAGTTTATCATCCGTTAAGAACCATATGTAAACCACCACACATGTCACATATGCGTACTTGAGCGAATCGATACAGTGTCCAACAACTTCAACCTGGACCAGGTGAAGAGTCGTCGCCGCGAAAGTATCCGCATGTTGCATCATCCAAAACATAACCTCCCCCAATAGGCGGAAACGATACATTCATCAACACTAACGACATGCTGGCTGGCGACGCCGGCGGCGACTGCCTGCGACGGCTCTCGAACGCGGCGGCGCTGGACTCGTTCTGCCCCGGAGGACCCGAGCGCGCGGCCGACAAGCTGTTCGTGGACCGGCGCGTCGGCTCGGCGGCCAGCGGCGGCGCCATGGCGAGCACGCGGGACGAGCAGCCCGAGTGGAGCGCCAACCACCTGCGGCTGCTGTACCTGCTGTCGCGGTTCGCCATGTACCCGTCGTCGACGGACGACGAGGAGAAGTGGCTGCGTAACCTGCCGCTGCTTGTCATGGTGTACGAGGCCATCGTGCAGGGCATCCTCGACTACGACTACTCGCCCGTGTGCACCAACATCGTCAAGAACGGCATGTCGCGCCGCATTTGGATGAATATCAGCCAGGACGCGCGCGCCGCCATCGACGACCTACGCGAGCACGACCTCATCAAGGCGCTCAAGACGTGCAGCGAGGACTTCCAGCCGTCGACCGCCTACCAGGTCACAGCCACGGGGATGGCGCAGCTCGAGGCCTTCCCGGCGCATGAGCGCAAGAGCATCGACACGTTCCTGTCGAGCACGACGAGGAACAAGCACGACCTCGTCTCGGCACGCTCGGGCCTCGTGCTGTTCGACAACGAGCTGCTGAGCATCACGTTTGACGTCGACGACGGCCAGTTCCGCTTCGTGCGCAACGACGGATCCATCTACATCTCCCGAGTCACGGACATCGAGGAAGTCTCCTACGTATCAAGCCCGTACTTGCCGCGCTGTCTCATCCGCAATGACGCGCTGTTCTCGTCTAACGCGTGCCAGGCGGAGAAGTGCAAGCAGGGGATCAACGTCATCAAGGACGAGCTGTCATTCGCCATTGTGCTCGAGAACGTGCGCGTTATGGTCGGAGAGTGGATCCCGTTCGGCCCCAACCAGATCGTGTCGCTGAACGACCGACTGGGGTCGCTCGAGCGGTGCCAAGGGGGGCTCTTCACCTCAGAGCTGGACGATTCGCCTACCAGCACGTGCTTGGACATCCAGCCGGGGCTGACGAAGATCGCGGTCGTGGACTTTGAGTTCGACTCGTTCACCAATTTTGAAGCCGACATCCACATGCCGCACGAGGAAGGCATCGTCCAGGTTGAGAGCTTCGGCATGCACGTGAACGGCGACGGCACGATTATCTACGGCATGTATATCGAAGGGATCCAGGACCGGCCAGCCGACTTTATCTGCGTCGATCACGTGTCGCGGCTGCTAGTGGACATCGATCTCGACTCGTCCAAGATCCTGAACGACCTGCTGTCCCCGCACCAGCGCAGCCTGATGGACATGCTCTTCATGCGGGACGCGCGCTCGCGCAACAAGTTCTCGCTGTTGACAGCCAGCGGCATATCGCCCAAGCTGTCGGCGCGGGACTACTTGGACAGAGGCGAGAAGGAGAACGAGCTGAAGCAGATCCTGGGCGAGATCCATGCCGTCTACGACCTGAGTTCGGATGACAAGATCTTGATTGGGCGAGAGGGAATGCTGCTGATCGGCCCGAATGCGAACCAGCACGAGCCGCTGATCGTCGCGCACATTGCGCTGCTGTCGCGCGAGCTCTTTATCCGGTTCTTCTTCAAGCGGACATTCATCCTTGGCGATGTCCTAGAAAGAGCGAGCTTGTACATGAAGAACTTTGAGAAGAACCCGGAGGAGCTAGAAAGCACGCGCAAGAAGGTCAACCAGTGCTCCCACGACCTGGTGTTGCTGGAGGAGATCCTCCAGCTACTGCGGGACTCCATGCGCAACTTGGAGCTGCCTACGTGCCCCGAGGACGAGTCCGGCAAGATGCTATACACGCAACTGCAGCTTCGGAAGACACTCATGGACCTCGAGATCAGGTGCAAAGACTTGGCCAAGCTCCTGCGAGGCTTCCGCGCCAAGCTGAAGCAAGTGCAGAGCCAAAATGGCACCGCCGCCAAGAACATTCTCGAGAGCATCATGCTCGGTGTGGAGAGAAATGTTGGCGTACTGGCGGACGCGGACAAGGCGAACGAGCGCTGGCTGGATTCGTCCTATGACGTGCTGCTGGTCTTGTTTGCGTCAATCTTGGCGTTCGACATCATTGACCGGATCACAGATGGCAACTTGCTTGGGATCGATGGAGGCCACATCCCGTCCATGCAGTGGGCCAACGACATGCTTGCGCGCAAGATCTTGGATCGTCCAGGCTTGTGGTTGTACATCGATACATTGTGGATGCTCATCATTGCCGGATCCCTGATCGGGGTTGTGCAGTTCATGACGTGGCACCGCTCCCGTGTTCAAACCGTGCACAACAAGATCTACCAGCGCGTCAACGTCGCCGCGCTTGAGAACTTCTTGTCCCAGGAAGCGACATCGGCGAAAGCGCAATGCGTCGAGTCACGGGTGGCGCACTTTGACAGCAAATCCAAGAGCGTCAAGGTCATGCTGCGCCAGCAACCGCGGCGGTTCCAGTGGTGGGTCCATTCCTTGGAGCTCGTGGCTCACCGGCGATTCCGAGAAGTCGACTTTGGCTCGCTGCTGCGCACGCAAGTCACCTTTGACGCGCTCAACGGGATGCTGCTCGAGATCATCTTCCATGTAAGTTAGATAGCACCATTGCTGCTGGATCGGGTGCTCATCTGTCGTTCGTGATGTATCGGCGGCGGCACAGGCAAGTGGTAAGGCCGATTGCAAGCAGCTGCTCGAAGATTTGCTCGAACGCATGAACGCGTACGATCATACCCCAAGCTGTCCGTAAAAATGCCTGGCAAGACATTGTCCTCTGACGATCTCGTTTGTTGCGGGAATCAGGGCGGGCTGTTTCGACTCGAAGTATTCGCCACCGAGCGTATCCAAGTCGCAGCAGATTGCGCCAAATGCGCGATCGCGAAAGTCATCGCTGCTCCGCAAGCTCACGCGCAAGAATGCGCCTGTGTATCCGTCCCAATGAGTTGGTCGGGCGACGCACCGACCTCGCTGGAGAGATGGCTCACTCCTTTGCATTCGCGCGAGTGTGGAGTGCAGCGCTCAAGTTGCTGATCGGAGTCAACACATCGCGTCGCGCCTCTTGCAGAGCGATAATGGTGGGGTTTCCTGTCGTGCCACGCTCTTGGTCTAACGGCGAGAGTTTCTGGTGACAGCAAAGCAATCCAATCAGCGCCAGACCCTCTACCAATGATCGAATACCTCCAACTCGGCAGCAACATGGCTGAAAGGACTCGCTGCTCGCACCCCAGATCCTAGTTGGTCACCCTACCTTTAAGTTCCGCGTCAGCACTCGCTCGAGCGCTTGGAAGCGGACTTCCGACCGCTGACGATCCGCGAGCGCTGCGAGTTTTGTCTTGCGCTCCAGCGCTCGTTCGAACGCCGAGTCCATCGACGCCAGCTCTGTCGGTGGGTCTGAAATCATCGCTGATGACAGCACGGTGGGTGTGATACCAGTCTGAGTGCTTGGCGCGATGGAGTGGATTCGACTCTTTCGTCGGAGGCAAATGTCGGCGAGGTCTTCTTGCACCGACTGACCCGGCCGTCTCGTGATGGCATCAAGGATGAAGCGCCGGCGCTCCATGGACAGTTGCGTGTTAATCTCCAGGTACCCGGCGCTCTGATGCTGTTGGTCGATGACAGACACTGGAGTGGTGAGCCACGATGTCACACCACAAGCCGCTGCCAATTCGATGATCGCACCTCCATCTTCTCGGTGAGCTGGCGGAACATGGCCTCGTGCTTCTCGGGGCTGCCGCCAAGCTTCTGTTTGGCGTTGGGCGTGAGGAAGTCGACGAACTCCTGGAAGTCGATCAGTCCGTTTGCGTCCTTATCGAGCTTGCTCACGACCTCCTGGATCTCCTTCGGGTCGCTCACGACGCCGATCGACAGCATCGGGTCCTCGAGCTCCTGCAACTCACACCATCGATCACCGGTTCATCCACGGCCCACATCACCCCACGACGGCCACGCACGCACCTCGACTGAGATCTTGCCGGACCCGTCGGCGTCCAGCGCATCGAACCAGCGCCGCAACATGCGCTTCTGCTCGCCCGAGAACTCGAAGCGCCGCTGCTTGGCGTGCCGCGCGAGCCACGCGTTCTGCTGGAAGCGCAGCATCTGCTCCTGCGCCGCGCGACGCGCCGCCACCGCTGCCAGAGCTGTCTCCTCCGCCTCGCGATCGGCGCGCCACCATGCATGCCTGTCCCTGGCTCCTCCCTGAAGCGCAGCACGGTCCTCCGCACGCCGCGCCATCCCTGTTGGCGGCATTCACCACGGAGGAATGCTTTGAAGGCGCTGACGAGGTTGAAGGCTTATTTATAGACCTTTTCACTTGGATAACTTGACGATCTGCTCTTTCTCCGTTGGTTGATTTGTCGAAGTGCTACCAGCATCTTGTTGATTGCTCTCTTCTCCCGCCAGTGGTCAAGCTGGTGGGCCGATCTCGGTGCTGGAAGGCATTGGTGTTCGTCGCATGTGCAGATCGGAGACCCAAGCATCGGAGAGGCTGGTCGTGTGTACGTCGCCGGTGGTCCAACCACGTCGGTCGACTCTTTAGCGCGTTCATGCTGCTGACAAGCGGCGCGCGCTACTGGGTCATTGCCAACGATTCATTGGCTGCTGGTGACGGGGAGACTGCCGTCGTCGCGAGTAGTGCGTCTCGCACTGCTGTTGATGGCGACCCGTCCATCGATTGCCGGCGCGAGCGATCACTGCGTCAGTCCGTTCAAGGACGAGTCGGGCCTCGCTGAAAGCTCTCGAGGCGTGCTGGGCTCTCACAGCTTGGGCCCTAGAGTGATTTCGCTAGCTGAGGGTCTGATCTTTGATGCCTGCAGCAGTCCATCAAACTGGATCACGTGAGCCACGGCGGTTGTCGTTCAACTTGACGCTAGTGCAGAGCACTGTGCGGCCGCAACTCCTTCCCTTGGTTCTCTTGATGCGGGTGTCATTGGAGTATCGGTGCAGCGAGACGCTGGACCGCATTGCCTTGCCCATCCATCTTGAAGAGGCCCTCAATTCTCATTCTTGAAGTTCGAGGTAACGCTTGTCAGATTTTTTTAAACCAATTGGACACAACCAATAATTGCCCAAGGGGGCTTGTACTCTCTTCGAGGTTACGCACCATCGTAACCCGCCACCCCACTCCCGCATTGTCCAGACGACACCAAGGCGCAGCATGTCGACGGGGAAGCGCGCGGCCGATTGCTCGGAGGGCGTCGACAGCAAGCGCCAGCGCCCGTCCGCGGCGTCCACGAGACGCTTCGCCGGTGGCTCTCGCCGCGTGGACCTGCTGAACCCGGCGACGCCCCGGTCCGAGGGGGATCCAGCGCCTGAAGAGGACGAGGAGCGCGAGGAGGAGAGAGTGCAGGAGGAAGCGGGGCCGCCGCACCCGATGGAGACGCTGGACGCGATCCGCGCGCAGCTGGCGGCCACCGCTGACCCGCACCTGCAGGCTCGGCTGCTGCTGCGCTTCAGTGAGGCCGCCATCTCGCCTGGGGCGCTCACGGACGCGGCCATCGACTTTTTGTTCGCGTTCCTGCAGGAGAACCAGAAGGCGAGCGCCGGCGGGGACGCCAAGGCACAGGACCAGGGCAAGAGCAGCGGGGACGCAGGCAGCAGCGGCGCCATCGTCGTGGGCGCCATCGTGCGCGGCCTGCGCTCGCTGCTGGCGGTCAAGGCCGCCGTGGTGGAGCCCATGATCCAAGTGGACGCCATGGGTGAGCAGCTGATGCAGTGCCTGAGCGTCGGTGAGGACTTCAAGCTGCGCCGAGACATGATGCGGATCGTCGTCGACTGTCTCGTGCTCTCGCGCCGCTTCGCCCAGGTCGCGCGCTTGCTCGCTACGTGCGTGCGCGACCACGACGCCGGCATGCAGGCCATCTGTCTGCGCGGGTACTTGCGCCTCCACGACGCCGGCCACGGCTTGGCCATCACGAGCGACGACGGCGACACGGCGGAGGTGTCGGTGGCCAAGACGGGCGAGCACTTTGACCGGCTCGCGACCTTCCTGCTGCATGGGAACGACGAGGACGTGCGCGTGCTTGCGGCCCGAGCGATCGCGGCGCTCGTGATGGAGACACACACACAGCGACTCGAGATCCGCTCGTCGTTCTTCTCCGGGGGAGCGACCACGGGGTCCGACTGCCGGCTGGTACTGCAAGACATGGCGTTCTACGTGCTCTGCATGGCCAGCAACGACACCGGTACGAGCGTAAGAGTCGAGAGCGCCGTGTCGCTGCGTGGCCTCATTGGCGCGCGCTCGTGCGTCGACTGTGCGATAATCGAGCACGCGCTGCAAAAGACGCCGGTTGACGATCTGAATGGTGGGGAGAACCCAGGCGACGACGAAATGCGCACGGTGCGGATGATGTCGAGCGGCGCGCTACTGTCGCTCCTGGAAGACGCATCCACTGTCGTCGCGGAGGAAGCATCGCGGACGATTGCGCGCATGGAACCCTCGCATTCTCGCCTTCCGAGTGTACTGTGGAGCGAGCAAGTTCTCCGCCGTGTGGTGACTGCGCACTTTGATGTGCTCGCACGGCTGGACGCGGCAAGCGGGACAGTATCGCTGCGTCAAGTCCTCGTCGCCTCGCTCAAGAAGCTCACGGCGTGTCTTCACCGGCAGTATCCCGGCGACGACATCGTGTTGTCGACTGAGCAGGTGCGTCAAGGAATGCCTGGACTGTTGCCATTGCCAGATCCTGCCTGACCCTGTCTTGCTTCATCCTCGAATGACTCTACAGATGCACAGTCTGTTGCGCTTGCCTTCGTCGCCCCCCGGTGGCCCAGCCAAATGGTTCATCACGGTGCTGTCGATTCTTGCGTCGTGCAACCTCACGAGCGTAGAGTCTGTCCGTCGCACGCTTGCTTTTGCTCTCTCAATGGCGGAGGTGCTCGACGCGTCGGCAGAGTCGCTGGGCACGAAGCAGTCGCGTGCTGGATTCCCCAACGAACTCATCGATGTGTTATCGGCCGTTGGAGACAAGTGCGCGCCAGTGTTGCGCGCCAACTCGTCGTTGTCGGGGCAGCTTGCGGATGCAATTGGTGGGAACGCCAGCAAGCAAGAAATCTGCCGCGCTCTGCGGCTGGGCAAGGCATATACGAAAGCCTCAACACCTTCCAATACTGCGGGAGCCGTGACCTCAGCGTTTGCTCGCCTTGTTGGCGCCTCAAGCGTGTCAGCGGCGGCGGCCAACGGTGGGGGCGTTGTCGAGGCGTCTGCACTGCTGGCTGAGCAATTTGACATGACAGATAGCGGAGCAATCACGTCCAACTTGAAGGCGGTAAGTGCTCAATGCTTCCAGACGATGGCAATCGGGGCGTGTTTCTGATTTTTACCATGTATGTCACTGCGTAGATCCAGCGACTGCGCTCCCACTTCGAGCAGCGTGGGCTACCGACGTGCTATCTCGTCGCAGAGACGCTTATACGGCTGAAGGAATGCCTTCAACCGCTCTCGGCAAACCCCCAAAGCACAGCGTCACCCTCGGATCTATTTGCGCGTCTCCCATCGCAAGCCTTCCGCCACTGCCGCGATCTTGCCGATTTCGCGCGCTCCGCTCTCGTCAAGCAGTTCGCATTGAGTTCTGCCTGCCGCTCCGAGCTGATGCAGGTAAGTGAACTCCATCTGCTCGAACAACCACGTGTGGCAATGTACGATTATTAATGTGCGACCTATAGCTTGTGCTGCTGGCTAGGATCGGTGTCGCACTAGGCGCAGTGAGCTCCGGCGCTGACGCTGACCGTCTGACAGCGATCGAGCGCCTCTCAAGTGATGCGTCGCGGATACAGGAGCTTCTCTCCGGAGCTCAGCCTCCCTCCTGCCCGCCTTCATGGTCGTCCGTCGGCACTTGGTTCAACTTTGACGCCCTCTGTGGGTCACCGACCGCTGAAGAAATCACGCGCGAGTTTGTGCGCGTCGCTCGGACGGCTTGGCCGCGTTCGTGGTTGAGTCTTGTCAAGAACAAAACAGGCACGACGAGCATTGAGTTGTCCGAGGCGAGCGCAAGCATCTTCTTCGAAGACGGTCGTCGCCAACCTCCCAAAGACCCGCTTGAGGTCACCGCGAACTGGCCATTCACGTACCGCATCCAGGCTGTTGTCGAATGCGTTCGAGATGGCTCGCAAGTGTTCATCAAGGTGCGTGACGTGGTTTGCAACGGTAACTGTGTGGTTTCGCGCATCGACTGATGATCCGAGTCCTTCGAACAGAGCGTGCTACCCGATGGCGAGACCCAGTTCCACCATGTCCCGCTGTCCGCGCTGCGACTTCTGCAATCGGCGCATCGATTTACCTTCGAGCATTCGATTTCGCTCACGGTGTCTCCGTTTTCGGACCCGACGAGCTTCTCCGTGTCGGTTTGTATGCGCCACGACCATATTCCAGGCACCGAGGAGGAGGTACGCATCTCCCCTCTGGACATTTCCCCAACGACACTGCTTGCAGTCACTTCCCACTGACCTTGTCGAACGTGTCGGCCCCGAACAGGATGGCAAAAGTCCGGCGTTCACCGAGATCTCACCTTGCGTGTCGATCCCAATATTCCACCGCACAACGTCGGTCTTGCGGGCATCGGCGCCGACGACCAAGGCGTAATCGACTCGGAGCAGAGAATCGCCGTCCATTCGAACTGGAATATACCGCCAATGCGGAAGTTGCCAAGAACTGTAAGAAATGCCGTTCTGCGTTGAGCGTTGACCACTGACGGCTTTTGCTGATGCCAGAGAGACATTGAGAGCGGCTCCAAGACCTGCGCATATTGAAAGGTATTGCGTGTTGCATGCTACTGACGGCGGCCAGCCCAACAGGGCTCGGCCGCATGTCTAAATCATCGTTCCTGCCCTCTTCCAGATCCTAGCCGAGCGACCGGAGCTAAAAGTTGTCGAGCCAGTCGTCGTCGCCAGTGTACGGCTCGAGCACGGGCTGTTCGACGGCGGCGCCCAGGCGCAGCTGCTCGTCGAACATGCGCGACAGCGGCTCGGCGAGGTCGCAGTCCATGGTCTTGGACGCCAGCATGACCCAGTCGATGCTCGCGAACCACGGGTGCGCGCGGATGACGGAGCCGCCCTTGGCGATGTCGACGACGCCTTGGCAGCCAAGCCGAGTGTCCGACACGGGATCCAGCAGCTCTCGCACCAGGTTGCGCGCGTCGTGCGACAGGTCCTCGCGCGTGAAGACGAGGTCGCCCTTCTGGTGGCGCGATATCTTGGAGTACACGGCCATGGTCACGTCCTTATCGTTCAGGTTGCCGTCCGCCTTGATGGCGAACGGCGTCTGTCCGCATAGCATCTCGTACACGAGGATGCCGAGGGCCCAGATGTCGGCGCCGGCCGTGTGGCCTCGCGCCGATACCATCTCGGGCGCCATGTACTCTGGCGTGCCGCAGATGGTGTACGTCCGCGTTTCGTCCGGCAGCTTCTTCATGTGGCGGAAGTCATGCAGCTGCAGGTACCCGCGGGCGTTGAGCGTGATCGAGTCGCTGCTGAGGTTGCGGTACGCGTAGCCCGCGTTGTGGATGTACTCGATCATGAGCAGCGCTTGCGCTGCCAAGACGCGCGCCACTGGCTCCTCCAGCCGGCCAAGCTTCTCCTCAGCCAGCAGCGTGGCCAAGTCGGTGACCATGGACGACTCGAACGAGACGTAGAGCGCGCGGTCATCTTTCCAGGTCGCACCCATCTCGGGTATCAACGGTGAGTCCAGCCGGATGGTCTTGTGCGTCGCCATGTACCGGACGGCTTCATCAACTCGCCGGTCTTGCTTGACCTGCTTGAGCGAGAAGACGTTGACGGTCACGAAGCGCTCGGGCTCGGACACGCTCTGGAAGACGGCCAGGTACCCGAAGTCGGTGGTCTGCACCACGAAGCGGAACTTGATGTCGACGGAGCGCAGTGGGGAGCGCGCGAGCGAGTTGCGACGCGTCTGCGGCGAGTAGATGAGGTTCTTGACGGCCGTCTCGAAGTTGTGGCGCGCCTCGCGCTGCTGCCGGTCGGCCTCGATCATGTCCTGCAGCGAGCCCAGCACCTCCTCGAACTCTCGGCGTCCGACTTGGAGCAGCTTGGTGCGTCCGACCGAGATGACGTTGGCTGCGCGCGGCGCGTCGTTGAGCAGCGCTCGCTCGCCAAAATACTGGTTGGTCTTGAGCCGCAGCACCTCGCGCGACGTCTTCTTGCGCGTGGCCGAGTCCTCCTCCCAGATGGTGCAGATGACGGCACCTTCCTGGATGACGTAGAAGGTGTCGCCGACGTCGCCCTGGTTGATGATGTAGTCGCCGTCCTGGAACGTGACCTCGGTCAGGTTGTTGGCGAGCCGCTCGAGCTGCGTCTGCGTCAGCGTCTTGAGCACGTCCACCTTCTTGAGCGTCTGCACCAGCACGGACGTCGGCGCCTTGATGAAGACGCGCCGGAACGCGCGGCAGTCGATCGCCCAGAGCACGCCGTTCGACAGCGCCGTGATGGACGACGACCGAGGGCTGTTGTGCATGAGCGCCAGCTCGCCGAACGACGCGTGCTGCGTGTCGTTGCTCGGAGCACGCGGACTGCTGGTGCTGTTGATCAGGCCCTGGTCTGGCCCACCGTCCTGCTTCTGCAAGTACGTGTGCACGATGCTCTCCTTGCTCGCGTCGTCCTCGCTGCGCACCGTCACCTGGTAGTTGCCCGCCTCGACGATGTAGAACTTGTCGCCAGGGTCGCCCTGCCGGATGACCACATCGCCCTTGCGCACCTCGATGCGCTCCATGACGGCGAAGATATCCTCCTTCTGCGACTGCGTGAGCTGCCGGAACAGCCAGTTGCCGTTGGTGATCTTCTCCAGCATGCGCCGCTGCTCGGGCGTCTTGTGGATCACATGGTCGCCCACGCGGTACGCCAAGTCCTCCTCCTTGACGAGCTGCGCCATGTCCTTGCGCATCTGCGCGCGCCGCTTCTCCTTGGACATACCCCGGCGCACGGGGCGAAGGCCCTGCGGCTCCACGTTCTTCTTGCTCGACTGCCGCGCAGGCATCTTGGGCGCCGACGCGTCCGCCTTGAACGAGAACTTGACGCAGATGACCGTGATGTCGTCCGTGCGCAGCTCGTAGGTCAGCCAGAGCCGGTAGGACTCGGCCACCACCTTCTGGCACGCCTCCATCGGGTCCTCGTACTGCGCCACCATGTCCACGACTGCCTGGCTCGTGAGGAACTCGAACACGCCGTCGCTCGCGATCACCACGAAGTGGTCCTCCTCGCTCAGCTGCAGCGACGTGATCTCGGGCACGCCGATCACGCCCAGTGCCTCGGCGATCTCGTCGCCAAGGCTGCGCGTGAAGGCCGTGCCGGGGAACGCGCCGTACGGAGACCAAATGCGTGGCGGGTCGCCATCCTCGTCCACCTGGTCGTTCAGGTTCGCTGCCCAGTTCTGGTGGCAAGAGCAAGAGAGAGAGAGAGAGGATCAAGGGTGTCAGTCGTCGGAGAGCGAGACCGACTGCGAGAAGAGCACTAGAGCTTACGTCGTGGATGGGGGCGATGCCTTCCAGCTGATCCATCGTGAGCACACGAGCGCCGGCCCGCTTGACACGCTCGCGCTCGTCCTGATGGCGCTCAGACGAGTTCAGTGTCGGTGCTCCCACAGATCAGTGGACAGCAACAAGTGGAGGGCGTACGGATCTGTAGGGCGTCTGGTCGACAGACAGCGGCTGTGCGATGAGCTTGCCGTCGCTCATGGTGGCGATCACAGCGCGCGAGTCGCCAACGTTGGCCACGTGGATAGTCTCGCCGTCCAGGAACATGCAGATAGCCGTGGTGCCGCTCAGGCTGTCGTCGATGCGCGACTGGTGCAGCTTGGCGTTGGCGTCCTCGAACGACTTGGAGTACGCCTCGAGGAAGGAGCTGTTCTTGCGGTCCAGCAGCGTCAGCAGCCGCGCAGGGCACTCCTTCTTGACGAACTGCGCGCACAGATCTCCCGTCGTGCCGTGGCCGTCGAACACGCCGAAGTACATCTTGGACGTGTCCCCGTGGAAGTCCGGGATGATCGCGAACGTGTCCTGGTTCGGCTTGTCCAGCGCTGCGAGTTCACAAGAGCAGCTCGAGGTGTTAGACGACGGAATCGCACTGAGGAAGACACTCTTGAGACTCACCGTCCGGGTAGTAGCCGCGCTGCGAGACGTAGGCGTACTGGACGGACAAGCGCTTGGTGATGTTCGCTTTGACGACCGTGGGCGAGCTCACGATGCGCGAGTTGATCTCGTCCTGCGTCAGCGGCGAGCGCGCGCCGTTCTTGGCGGCCAGGGCTACGGCACCCATGGGGGCCACCTTGGCCGCGCTGCCATCGTGCCGCTTCTGCGCGAGCGACGCCCCGCAGCCCATGCTTCGCCCGTTGGTCTGTCGGTCTCGCTTGCAAGTCGGCGGAGACTGCAGCGACGCGGTCGGCGGGTTCGACCAGTCTCCGCTGTCGATGGTGGCGCTCAACCGCAATGTGTATTTTTGACCGGTCAATGCAGGGAGCGAGGCCAAGGCACGCGTCGTTTCTCCGATGGGGGGGGGAGCAAAGGAGCGAGCCCAGTCGCGTATAAATACATCGAGGGCTGGAATAGCCTCGCCGCCAAGAGCAGTGACATGGTCTTTGGACACGAGTGCAGCGATTGATGCTGATGCAGTGGCCAATGCGATTGAAACACGGTCTCACGCTGAAGATCCAATAGCTTTGTGAAGGTGGAGATCCCCGACGAAGACGGTGGGCATCGTCCAGGCTTGGCCCACCAACTCCATGAGAAGCTGGGTCACTAGGAAGCGTCACATGGTCGTCCGATGATGAAATTCGCAGTCATGAACGACTTGACGCGGTATTCCTGTGACATTGAAGGTGAGGACGATGGAGAAGTGCAAGCTCTTGGGGTGAAAGACGCATCGCGCAACGAGCTCTCTCAATGGCCCGCTGATCGTGGCGATGTATCTCGAGGGAAGGACGGCTTCGTGTGCGGCACCACAGTCGGAGCGCATATTCATGACGTCCGAGCTCGAGAGTGTCCAAGTGTTCAAGGCAAATCCATTGACATCTGGATCACGACCCAGCACGATCGTGTCCGCTTCCACCTGGAGTTCCGGATCCCGTTCTTCGCGTCAACCTCTTCGTGGTGCTCGGGAAGATCCTCGTTCGCTCGGACAAATGGCAGCCAAGTTGCTCACCAAGCAGCCGGCACTGATCGAGTGGTGGCAATGGCACTGCTCTGTCGGGATATACGAGTTGGATAGAGCTCGGTTGCTTGCAAATGAGAGTAGTCACCCGACCGCTGGGATGGCTGAACGGAGCGGCAGGTGCCTCGGCTTGCTGCACTGCGCTCCACTCCCCGTCACCAAGACGCTGCAAGCATTCGCTCTCCAAGATCCCAGTTCTCATCGCCTCACTGCTCTGGGTCCTCGAAGGCTCGGAGGATGGCGCGCTCGACCGCGCTGTACGCCCCGTCCGGTCTGTCCAAGACCATCTCCTGGTGCAGTCGGATGTTCGGGTTGCACATGAAGCGCACCGAGTCGCTGCCTTTGGTGCCGAGGTTCTTGCTGCGCGCGTGCAGCAGGAACGGGTGCACGAGCATCACATCGCCCGCGCGGCCGTTCACCTCGACCACGACGTCCGACAGGCCTCCATCCAGCGCAGTCTCGAGCTGCGAGCCCAAGTGCGAGCGCGCGTAGAAGCTCACGGCGCCGCCCTTCATGCCTCGCGGCTCGTGGTCATCCAGCAGCCGCGCGATCCACCGATGCGATCCCTTGGCGAGCGCCGTGCCGCCTTCGCCCGGCCCAATGTCCGAGAAGAGGAAGATGGCGAGCAGCCCCGACTCCTGGCTCGTCACATGATGCTGGTAGCTCGCGCCGTCCACGTGCCACTTGCCGGCGGCCCCCCACGGCGGACTCGCCTGCTCCGGGAACGTGACCATCCACCACCCGAGGCCGAAGTCCTCCCACCGCCCGGCGCCGCAGAGCTGGTCCAGCGCGCGCCGCAGCCGCCGCGTCACGACCTGTCCCCACTCTGGCGCGTCTTCCTCCGTGTAGCACTCTGCTACAAGCCGTCAGATCTCAGTTCTCATGTCCAGCAAGTCGAGAGGGAGGAGGAAGGTGAGACGCACCCGGGATGCCGATGCGCTCGACCCACGAGCGCGCGTCCTCGCGCCGAATGCCCTCGCGCGCCAGCCGCGTCCACAGCAGCTCGCGGCAGGCGCGCGCCACGTCCGGGGAGAAGCCGCCGCGCAGCAGCACGAACCCGTCGCGCTCGAACTGCGCCACGTCCGCCGCGGCCAGCGAACCATCGTCCGCTTCGTCCTCGACTTGCGCGTCCGCTGCGTCCGCCCCCGTCCGCTCCACGCGCGCGCGCTTGCGGGTCCACCCGGCGGCGTCCGCCGCGCTGGCGCTCGGGTTCACTGCTGTCGTCGACGCGGCCCCATCCCCCCGCGCGCAGGCGTCTGCGCGGGCGGCGCGCTCGCGCTTGGCCGGCTTCTTGCTGCCCTTCCTCCCCATCTCACCATTGTCTGGTGTCGTGCCGGTTTGTTTTCATGACTGGCACCTTTTTACCCAATCACATGCCGTATTAGTGTATCCGCCACCTTTTCACGAGATATTTCATCCAATCACAATCGGGTATGGGCTGACGATCGGCGTGGGACAAAACCCACTGGACACAACGCCCCTGGGTACACTTTTAGAGGCGGCCACTGGGTGGGTGCACTTCATACTGAAATCAAGTCAAAACGCCTCCTCGCGGATCTAAATTTGAGCACGAGCACGCCGCCACATTGCATCCGCGACCGCTGGCGACGACCGCTCTCTCCATTCCCCGCCAGCACGAGCCCAAGCCCAGGCCCAAGGGCTCAGGCTCAAGCAGCTTGATCACTCGTTCGTGGAGAGGGTCGCGTCCAGTCGCAGGCCGCGAAACGCACGTCCTGCTGCCTTCCGCCAAGCGACGGCCGACGCACATAACGGATCGTCCAGACAGCAGGAGAAGAGCAACTGCGCGACTGCGTGGCGACGGGTGACGATGGCGAGCAAGGCGGGCAAGGCGCCGGCGGAGCGGCTCAAGGCGGTCAAGACGGCCATCTCGCGGCGTGGGTCGTCGCTGAACGCCACGGTGGAGGCCAAGGACGTGCGGCTGCAGCTGGACACGGCCTTCGAGCGCGAGAACGGCTACTCGTTCGACTACGTGCTCGTGTTCAAGGTGCACGACGAGAACGCCGAGCTGACCGAGCCGCAGAAGAAGTTCTCCATGCGCTTCATCCTGCAGGGGCTCGCGCGCGGAGGCATCGAGACCAAGATGTTCTACTCGTCCGACCGCGAGCACGTCTTCTGCAAGCTGCGCGCCACGCTGCTGCGCCTGTGCAAGGAGGCCGACCGCATCGACTACAAGGTCGAGTTCGACCCGGCCGAGATCCGCAAGATCGCGCAGACGGGGTACCCGGAGGAGCACATCGCGCCCATCGAGATCCAGGACGAAAAGCGCGTCTCCCACCGCGACCCGTACCAGAACCTCTTCGCCAAGGTGCCCTTGACTCATACATCACCATGGTGGTTCCTTCCTGTCTGTAGATGATCTCACGGCATGTTCTTGGACGCAGTACGACCTCGAACCGCGGCTGCAGCCCGCGTACCGCAAGTACGGCGCCAAGAAGATCCCGTTCCGCGGCGTCGACCGGTTCGTAGCCTCCATCCTCTCTAGTGCTGAGACCAACAGCTCACGAAGCTCACCGACACTTGTTGTGGACAGCATCAAGCTCATGCTCAACATCATCAAGGCGCACGGAGAAGGCGGCTGCGGACTCAACCTGGACAAGCTGCAGAAGGACAAGTGCCTCGTAGCTGCCTTCCCGCTGCACGACCGCGAAGAGCTGCGCGCGCTCAAGCGCAAGTGGTTCAGCTGGCGGTTCGCGCCGTGGTCGCAGCCGCTGGCCGACATCAAGGACTACTTTGGCGAGAAAGTGGGCCTCTACTTCGCCTGGCTTGGTGCGTCCCGCGCCTCGCTGTGCCGCCCTCTTCTCGTGCTTGTAGTTGCTCACCGAGCGCTTGCTTCTTGACCCTCAGGACACTACACGACGTGGCTGATCGGCCCGTCCATCGTCGGCGGCCTGCTCTTCATCAACGTCGTGCTCGAAGGCTCGGCCGACTCGCTGCTCGTGCCGTACTTCGGCCTCTTCATGGCGCTCTGGTCCACGTACGTGCCCTCCCTCACTCTTGACGGCGACTTGAACACCTCACCAAGCTAACCGCGATGAATCCCAACAGCCTCTACTACGAGTACTGGAAGCGGGCCAACTCGGGCATCGCGCTCGAGTGGGGCATGGCCAGCTTCGAGAACGAGGAGGTCGAACGCCCCGAGTTCACGGGCGAGGTGATCAAGTCCCCGGTCAACGGCGCCAGCATCCGCTACTTCAACCCGAAGGCGCGCTTCCGCCGCATCATGGGCTCTCTGGTACGCTTCAAGCTGAAGTTCCCCCTGATGAGGCGATGCTGCTGGTCTCTGACGTTACCCTGGCACTGTGCAGTTCTTCGTCTTGATGCTCATCATGCTCGTGATCGGCGTGGTCGCCGGCATCTTCGTGTTCCGCTACGCCGCAACCTCTGGCAAGTGGAAGGATTTGTTCACGTACGACGGCGTGCAGTTCGGCGGGCCGGTGGCGTCGACCATCAACGCCGTGCAGATCATGATCCTCAACACGGTCTACTCGGGCATGGCGCACAAGCTCAACAACTTCGAGAACCACCGCACGGACACCGAGTTCGAGGACCACCTGATCGCCAAGACCTTCCTCTTCCAGTTCGTCAACTCGTACGCGAGTCTCTTCTACGTCGCGTTCATCAAGACGACGTTCGAGGGAGACACGTGCAAGCCGCTGGGTGAAGGCTGCATGGACGAGCTCATGATGGGTCTCGGCATCATCTTCGTGCTGCGTCTCACGTCGGGCAACTTCTTCGAGGTCGGGCTTCCCTGGATCAAGCAGAAGGTGTCAAGCAAGAAGTCGGCCAAGCCATCGGCGACGTCCGAGCTGGGCAAGAACGCCACGCGCCGCGACCCGTCCGACATCGAGCGCCAGCTTGCGCTCGACGTGTACGACCAGAAGGGCACGTTCGACGACTACAACGAGATGATCATCCAGTTCGGCTACGTGACGCTCTTCGTGGTCGCGTTCCCGCTCGCGCCGGCGCTCGCGCTGCTCAACAACTTCTTCGAGATCCGCATCGACGCGCACAAGCTGTGCCGCGGCACGCGCCGTCCCGACCCGCGTGGCGCGCAGGATATCGGCACGTGGGGCACCATCATCGATCTCATGGGCTCCTTCGCCATGATCACCAACGTCGCGCTCGTGTGCTTCACGTCGAGGCGCACGACCCACCACTTGAACGAGTACGAGCGCCTCTGGCTGTTCGTGGGCGTCGAGCACGGCCTTCTGCTGCTCAAGTGGATGCTTTCGAGCGTCGTGGACGATGAGCCGCAGGATGTGACGCTGCAGAAGCAGCGCACGCAGTTCATCGTCGACAAGATCGTCAACTTGATCGCCGACGACGATGACGACGAACTGTCCAAGGGCAACCAGGTGCGTGTTGATCTCACCGTGTTCGACGAGGACATGTGAACGCCGCAAAACCTGCGGTGACCCTGGTACGAAGCATCCGAGACGAATGATGCCATCGAATCGACTTCTCTGAAGATGCTTCCGCGCTCGATCTGTGGAGACACAGCCAACACAGGCAGGGTCAGCCCGATGCACACTACGTGAATGGAAAATACATGGTCGAATCTATACAAATCGGGATACTCTTCATCATCTACACTGCTTCACATGCTGCTAATACAGCCAGGGCGACAGCGACGCGGTGAGTGGCGTGTCAGCGTCGTCATCGCCGTCTTCATCGTCTCCATCGTCGCCCACCAACGCCTGGGAGAGAACGAGGGCGGTTCGGTGCAGAGTTGCTGCATCCTCGCGCGAGACGAGCACGACGGGGATCGTGACGCGGCGGCCATGGTGCGCGACATCGTCCGTGATGACATACTTGCGGTTCGGGTGCTTGGCCTTGGACGTCTTGGAATTGATGACGACCGCTCCCACCGCGCCAGCGTCCTGCAGCACCAACGCCTTCTCCGAGAACGAGCACGTGCCCCGGTTGACCATCACTAGTTTGCCCTTGACTTCTGCAGCAAGTGCTCGCGACAGAGGAGCGCACGCCTCGCCAATTTCGCGAGAGAACAACGCGAGCGGAGCCTCGATGTGGCCGAGCGACGTGATCGACGGTCCAAAACTCGCTGGAGACGCGACGAGTGTCATCACGTGCGAGTCCTCACGCCTCACGGACACGCCGACCTGGATGACCGACCGCTCGAGCGCTGGCGCCAGGTCGGCGTTGTACTTGGCGATCTCCGTTTTGCCGTTTTCACACCACTGCAACACTGCAGGGCTGTTGCGTTCTCGAGAAGTTGCGCCTCCATCGTCTCGGAAAAGAGACGAGTAGAGAGGTAGAATGTGGCCCTCCGTGCTGAACACGACATCCGATGCCTTGAGAGCTTTGGAGAACGACACCGAGGACACGCCGACGCCTTCGATGGCTGTTGTGTTTGCCTCGCTTGCGTTTGGTGTGCTGCAAGAGCATTTCACGCTGTTGTCATCGTCGTCTTCACTTGATGAATCGGCCAACACGCCGATGTCGTCGGGTACGCTTCGTCTCCTTGATCCAGCATTTCGCTCCGTAGACTTGGGTTCCGCGCCTCGCAGGTTACTTTTGCACGTGCCGTTGCCGCCAACTGCATTAGCGCGCGTGATGGCACTACCACTCACGTCCGGGTACGCCATCGGCGGCACAATCACGCTCGAATCGTCGCTGAAGAGGAGGTACAGATACTTTACCGTCTCGGACAGGAAGTAGCTGTCCATCCGGTCTTCCACCGCCAGCGTGTAGATGTTGCCCACCGCAGCGTAGCCACAGTCGACCTTGGACACTCGCTGCATGTCTTCAAGAAGCTTGCGGCCGATCTTGAGGTATCGGTGATCGCGGGTGGCTTGATACAGGTGATAAGTGCTTTCGATCAGCTCGGGACGCAGCGGGGACGAACGTGCCCAGCTAATCACCCCTTCACCCGCGAGATCAAAGAGCTCGGGCATGGCACCAAACTTGTCCCAGAGCGCGAACAACTTTTCGTGGCTTCGAATCGCACCCGACACGTCCCCTGCGAGCACCTGCAGCCCTGGCCAGAACGCTTGAAGCGCAGAGACTCGGCGTGTCCGGACTGCTTTGCGGCCGACGTTCATGTCGACTTCGATGTGCAAGTCGTCGTGGTTGATATGCGTCTCGACGGCCGCGTAGCTCTGGTTGAACATCTGGAGGAACGCCATGTCGCCGCTCACGAGGTGGAACTTGAGCAAGTACTCAAAGTACGAGTCGAGGCCCGCGCCAATGCCCACGTGCGCATGCACCCACTGGCCCGAGTCGACATGGATCGAGCTGCCGAGCAAGTCCAGCGACGACCGCCTCGTCCAAAGCGCCTCGACCGCGACGCGCGCCTTGCGCTCAAACACCGGGTCCCCAGTGAGCCGCGACAGGTATGACAGCTCCACCAGCAGCGATCCAGCCGCCGCAGGACACGTGACGGCGCTTGACGCGCGCGTCTTGGAGTCTAGGCGTGCCGTGCCGTGTTGGAGGTTAACGCGGTGCATGGGGATCCCCGTCGGCGTGTCGAACGCCGGCAGCAAGCGGTGGCCCAGGTCCGTGGCGATCGACAGCAGCTCGCCGTCGTACTCGTCCGCTGTCAGGACGCCCAGGAAGTCGGGCGACGCGAGCATATGCGCCGACAGGAGGCCGCCGACGACGCGGATGGTCGCCTCGAAGACCGAGACGGTCACGTCCCGGTCGACCGTCACCTTGGTCGCCACGAGCTGCACGGCGCGCTTGAACTCCGCCCGGTCGCCCGCGATCGCCAGCATGTCCAGCGAGTCGATGAGCGTCAGCGAGTACCCGCCGAGCACGTCGTCCAGGTCTCCGCGCTCGCGCTTGTCCCACCGGCGCGGCGTGCACGACAGCGGCTTGAGTTCGTCCCACGGGAACGCGTGCTCCATGTAGTTGCGGTAGCCGTGGTAGAACATGTCGAGCGCCTGTTGCCGCAGGTGCCTCCGCTCCGCGTCGTGCATGAGTCCGTGGGTCCAGTCGGCCAGCAGCGCGGCTGCCACCACCACTAGCAGGACCCATCGCGCCGACATGCCGCTCGCCATCGGGAAGACGTCAGGTGTCAAGGACGATGTAGGAGCGAGCAGAGAAGCGGGAGAAGCGCGGAGAACGGCGTCGGGGAGCAGGTAAGACGAGGAACCGTCCTGTTGAAGCGATGGAGGCGCTGGCTTCCCCCCGTGGACGCCGTCGCCGTCGCCGTCGCCGTCGCCGTCGCCGGCTTCTTCTCCCCGCTGCTTGACGCCCGGCGTGGGCGTCGGGTTTCCTTTTATGAGCTGAAACACTGGGCGGATCGTACTTTACCGGATGGGAACGATACCGATGAAAAAGGGAGAGGGTGGGTATACACCGAGTATACATATCTGCTATCCGGAGGTTGAAGTATGACCATCATTTTGATTGAGAGCCCCAACCAGAGATTTGGGATGCGAAAGCTTGCTGATGGCGAAGAAGAGAGTGCTCAAGCGATACGGCAGGTGAATTTCAGTGGCATCCACATGACTCTTTCGAGCAACCAGTCGCCGTGAACGCATCATGGACGCTCCCGTGCGACTGCGAGCGCCATGCTTCTCGTCACAAACACGACACTCACTGGCTGGCTGCACACCGTCGACAAACTCAGTGGTGAAGCAGCTCGTAGAGAAGGATCGCAGACGCGACGCTCACGTTCAGCGAGTCGACGCGCGTGTCGCTCTCCATCGCAAGACCTTCGAAGCACGCGAGTACAATGGTGACGATGAGAAACAAGTACATCTACCCCTCAACTGATGAACGAGTGTTTGCTTACCCGGGATCGCCACGATGTCGCTGCAGCACTGGCGAATGCCCTTGCGGAGGCCGCGGTGCTCATTACCCTTTCACACCCGGACATACATTCAGGTAAGTATCACGGTTCTGTCAATCCCATTCGAACGGAGGCACACGACGTACCATGACAAGGATTGTGGGCTGATCGTTGCCGAGAGCGTTGGACGCGACCGAGTTGGGGCCGCTGCTGGCGCCGACGACGCGCCAGCCCATGTCGCCGCTGACCGCGAGCACTTCATGCAAGTTCCGCGCCTTGAAAAGCTTGCTCTGCAACGGTTGATCCGATCACATGAGAAGCAGTCCGCAGATAAAGAGCGAATGGAGGAACGCACGTTGGCGGCCAGTACTTCCAGGGCTCCAACAGACGCTCGCGACGCCTGATCAATGCAGCAGAACACAAGCAACGGGGAGTTAGAAGGAGCTTGGACACCACGTTCCATATAGTCGAGAGATTACCGCAGGGGAGAGCGGCGCGCTGTTGCGTTCGCTGATGATCACGGCCGAACAGCCGAGGAAATGCGCCGACCGCAGGATCGCGCCAAAGTTCTACGTCACCCAGAGAGAGCCCATGCTCCACAGTCAGCACAACAACTCGTCGCAGAACCATGACGAAGACGACGGACCTGGGGGTCGTGGATCTCGTCCAGCGCCAGGATGACGGGCTGTCGGCTCGACGTGGTGAACGCTTCAGATCAGCCACAGTGTTAGCCGACTCTGTCAAGCGTGACGCTCGCGATCAGAAGATCGCATGTCGTACTGCTCGGGTCCGCTGGCACGAACTCCTCGAGACGCACAGCGCTGGCGTCCAGGACGACGCCCTGCACGAAGCCCAAGTTAGTTAGACCAATGCCAGCTCATCGGCAGCTCATCGACAGTGCTCCTCCTGTACCTGGTGTGGCTTGTCAGACGTAATGTGGTTCAGCATCCACTTGCTGTAGCACAAGCACATAGTGGTGAGATGAGCATGCCCGTCCTCGCCAAGCCCTGCATCCTCCCGCAGACCGTCGCACCTCGTGAAGGAGACGGGCACGCCGCTCTCGGCCGCCAACGCCTGGATGCGCTCGAGCGCCTGCACGTCCGCCGCGCTCTTCTTCTTGCCGGTAGCCTGCACCGTCTTGGGGTCGCGCACGAACAGCGCGTGCGGCTGCCGGTGCCCGCTCTCGAGCGCCTGCAGCACGCTATGGATGCCGTACACGCCCTCGCCCGCGAGCTGCGGGATCGGCTCGCCGTCCCGTGTCTCCGTCCGCGGCGGCCCGCGGTCCCGGCGGTCCCCGCGGTCTCCATACTCGCGGCCTCCTCGGTCCCCACGACCTCCTCGGTCTCCACGGCCCCCGCGATCTCCACGGCTTCCGCGGTCTCCACGGCCTCCATACTCACGGCGTCGGTCCGGGAACCCGCGGTCTCCGAACTCGCCCCTCCTCGACGGCGGCCGGTCCGAGGTCTCGCGGCCGCTCCTGCCCTCCCACCGATCCGAAAGCGGCGGCGAAGACGACAGCGCGCGAGAGGACTGCAGCAGGCAGGGAGCGAAGGCGCTGGCGGCGCGAAGCAGCGGCACGGGGGCGTTTCGAGAGAGCAGTAGCAGTAGCATGGTCATGATGGACAATGGTGCGGTCGGTGTTGGATCGGGAAATGCTTGAAAACGCGCATGGTTGTGTTGCAGCGCATTTTCAACCAATCACATTAATAATTCATCATTTTGACCAATGAGCATCTGGAATCCTGACCCGACGCAGTCGACAAAGCTGCACACGGGAAGCGACCGCATCGATCAGGCCGGACATGCTGCGCAGGAAGCCGTCGCGCGTGGAGGAGCGCGCGGACGTGTCGGACGAGTACGAGTTCTACCTGCGGGAGAAGGAGCGTCGCCAGCAGCAGCAGCAGCGGGCGGGAGGGTCTCCTTCGGAGGCGGAAGCGAGCGCGAGCGCCGAGCAACAGGCGGCGGAGCTGGCGCGGCAGCGGCGCGACAACATGCGCGCGCGCCTTGGGCTGTCCTCGACGCCCTCGCTTGGATAGTGCGGCGGTTCAGGTCGGCAATGCCCTGACTACGACTGTGTGGCGGGTGCATCCGCGTGGAGAAGACAGCGGCTAATGTATAATCCTTCCTCCCCTCCTCCTTCATGGCGCCAAGGGAGGCCGACACGCCCAGAGAGGCGCACCTTGACGGGCCTAGATGACCTTCTTCTGCACAATGACAGTCGCGCGGCCCCAGCTCATGGGAAACTTGTGCTCGAGCATGGTCTGCCACTGCTTGGACACGAGCGGCTTGGTGATGCTGATGAAGTAGGTGCCCGCGCGTAGTTGATCTGTCGTCGCGGCCACCAGACTCTCCATCAGTTAATGAGTCCACAGTTCGTCAGTGAACGCGATCGGCTCACCTGCGGCCGCGGAGATGGCGTGGATGAGCTGAAGCAGCGCGTCGAGCACGGGGTGAGAGTCATCGCTGCACCAAGTGCAACCAGAAGGGAGACAGACGTACGCTGTCGCTGAAGCACGTGGCGTTGCAGAAGACGAGCGTGGCGTCTCGCCACAGGTCGGCGTTGGTCGCGTCGCCCTTGGCGAAGCCCACATCCACGTTGGCCTTGCTCGCGGGTAGCGCGTCGATCATCTTGTAGCGCCAGTGGTCCAGCACCTTGAGCGCGATGCCGTGCAGTCCGTCCAGCAGCTGCCTCCGGCACGGCAAGAGCAGCAGCGAGTGCGTTACGACGTGCCCATGAAGCGGCTTGAACGGGGGCGAGTCACCTCAACGCCGCAGCACTTGGAGAAGTCGTGGAGCAGGACGGCTGCCATGACCTGCCGCATCGACAGACCGCAACGTGTGTGTCAGCTTGAGAGCGATAGCGCGCCAAGCCGCGTCGCCCTACCACTTTGCCGCAGCCCGAGCCGAGGTCGTAGAAGTTGCCGCCCTTGTCCAGCAGCACGCCAAAGTCGTTGCGCAGCTAGCCACGTCGTCAGCCAGGCAGAGTGAGTCGCGTGTTGTTCAGCATCCACGGCCTGCACGCACGAGTCGGTTTGCCGACTCACGAACTGAAAGATGGCGTCCACGGTCTGGAACGGGATCTCGCCGTAGGCCAGCGACCGGTTCGCGAGCTCCTTGGCCTCGCGCTCGAGCCGCGACACCTTCTTGGCCGTCGCTTCCGAGTACTCAGCGAACAGCTCGGCGTGCAGCGCCGCCGCGTCCGCCACTGCAAGACGCACATTTGACCATCAGCAACGGCCGCGAATGGACGCTGCAGACGGTCCCCGAGACCCGCGGACGGCTCGATAGACGCCATAGAGCAAGCACAAGACCCACACATTACCGACGGTGAGCGACTCGACGGCCTGCGCGCGCGGCGGCGCCTCCACCTGCTCGTCCGCGCTGCTCATCTCGCAATGCCGCCTCCAACTCACGTCGGTCACGGCTTCAGCCGGTTCGAGTCGGTCGCCCTAGCCATTTTTTAAAGCCATCTACAGTGGAACGTCACCCGACCAATCCCATCGCCTCCTGCGACCGACGGGGCGAAACATCCCCAAAGTTGAAGTGAACCACTGTCTACAACCCGAATACAAGCCTCCTCCACATTCTCTTGCTCTCACTATAGTCATAGAGTCCACTATAAAAGGGGAACTATCCACCATCACTCCTGCACATGAGAAGCTCCTTCCTTCCTTCCCCATCAACCAAAGTTAAGTCACAAGCCAACAAGATCCCTCCCGCCTCCTTCCTCCCTCCCTTCCCCGGGCTTCCTTCTGCTCTTCCTGTCCCGCTCCCTCACCCCCCCCCACAGCCCCGTGATGCTGCCGATGACGCTGCTGTCGGTGCTGCTGGCGGCGCTGGCGCTGGCGCCCGAGGCCCAGGCCGCCGTGCTGCGCGTGCCCATGAAGAAGCTGAGCGACGACGAGTTCGCGGCCGGGCTGCTGCAGAACCTGCGCGCGTACAACCGCCCGGCGGTCTGGACGCCCGACTTCCCCGCGCCGGAGGACGCCAGCGACGAGCACGTCGCGCCCTTCAGCGGCGGCCACGCGAGCGTCGTCATCCGCGACTTCCAGAACGCGCAGTACTACGGCGAGATCGCGATCGGCACGCCGCCGCAGCCCTTCTCGGTCATCTTCGACACGGGCTCTAGCAACCTGTGGGTGCCCAACAAGCCCTTCGGCTCACACAAGGTGTACGACCACTCGCACAGCAGCTCGTACAAGCCCAACGGCACCGAGTTCAACATCATGTACGGCAGCGGACCCGTCTCGGGCTTCCTCTCGCAGGACACGGTCACCGTCGGAGACCTTAAGGTGCCCGAGCAGTTCTTCGCCGAGGTGAACGTGACCAAGGGCCTCGGCCCGGCCTACTACCTGGGCAAGTTCGACGGGCTCTTCGGGCTCGCGTTCGACACGATCAGCGTCGACCACCTCAAGACGCCGTTCCATCGCATGGTCCAGGCCGGCCTGCTCGACGAGCCCGTCTTCGCCTTCTACCTCGGCAACAACAAGGACGGCGAGCTAACCTTCGGCGGCACGGACAAGACCCACTTCCAGGGCGAGCTCTCGTACGTGGACGTGACGAGCCCGACCTACTGGTCGGTCAAGCTCGACGCGATCGAGTCCAAGGACGAGTCGATGACGTCGGTGGACAAGGCCATCGTGGACTCGGGCACGTCGCTCATCGCCGGGCCCAAGGACCAGATCGCCAAGCTCGCGGCCATCGTCGGCGCGCACAAGTTCATCATGGGCGAGTACCTCATCAGCTGCTCGGCCGACGCCCCGGACATCACATTTGTGCTCAACGGACAGAAGTATACGCTCACCAAGGACGAGTACATCATCAAGAACGGCCCGCTCTGCCTCTGGGCCTTCATGGGCATCGACATCCCCGCGCCGGCCGGCCCGCTCTGGATCCTCGGCGACGTCTTCATGCGCAAGTACTATACGGTCTTCGACTGGGGGACGGACGCGCGCAAGCCCCGCGTCGGCTTTGCGCTCGCCGCGTAGGTGATCGTCACCAAGACACTTGTGCCGCTGCGGTCGGCCGGCCGGCGGTCGGTCACCGTGACGGCCGCCATCGCTCCGTCTAGCAGTTTTGTATCTGTTTGGTTGGACAACTCTCGCGCGAGTGTGTACGCAACGAAATGCTGGCATGGCTCATCTTATGGCGCTTGTTCCTTTGACTATATGCGACGTTGTCGTGTAAAGCTTACCAGAGATCGCGAGGTTCCTCCAGCAATGCGTTGAAATCGACTCGGACATCAGAATCTAGGGATCCGGAGGGAAGAGCGCTCGTGGGACTCGAGGCAAAGAGGTCGGCGTGAATCTATGGCCACGACCGTCGGTTGATCGTCTGATCCTCGGACTTGACGTACGACTCGCACTTTTCCACCGTGGCGTCGCCCACAACAACAGACTGGACTGGGGAAGTCGCCGTGACCTTCGTCCAGTTCAGTGCGTCGATGGCGACGTTGATCCTGGCCAACACCATGCCGTAGCGTCGGCTGCAAAGTGTGCGGTCATGTAGATCTTGTAGATCGTAGTTGCTGTTGCCTCTCGTGACTGCACACAAGGACAGACCACCAACGCCACGAGGCTCCATCGGTAGACTCGTGAGCACACAAACAAACACTTCATCAGCCCAACAAATCGCGCTCTCACGTTGCAAATACGCCTGCTCCACTTGACAACTGCTGTATCGCTCACAACCATGAAGTTGTGCGGAAGCTGATCTCGGTTGTGCTTCATCGCACTGTCGATTCACCAGCAACCTGAGCGAATCGAGCCTCTCACATCAATAACTCGACCGGCAAATCCTCTCCGGGCATGATCACCACGAACTCGACCAAACCAGGTCACAGCTTCACCTTGGGGGCTTCATCATCAGTAAACTTGGTTTCGCACGAAAGCGAAGATGTCTTCCAACGCAACGTAAAGATCCACGTTGAGATCAGGACCCGGAAATCCAGGAGGAAGCGCGGCACCAGCGGGAAGTCCGAGCAGTCGGCGTGAGTTGAAAGTCACGACGGTGTGGTCCGCCATGATCGGCACTTCGGCCTGGTCTGGAAGGCGTTGACCCGTCGTCTCGACCTCGTACAACTTGTACGTGAAGGCTGGGAGATGCGCAGGCTCTTGAATCGCCAAGGCGATGCATAGGATGTAGGCCACACCCGGGAACGTCGCCCACTGGTTCGCCTTCCAGTCGAGAAAGCCGTGGATATGACCCCAGAGTCGTGTGACGCCGATTTCCACCTTGAGCGTGTCAAAATCCGACCATTTCTCGACGCCGTCCGGGAGGACGGCACCATACCGGGGCATCTCCAGCGCGTGTGGCCCGTAGCTCTCATCGGGTAGGAACTTGCGCCCAGTCGATTTAAATGATTCGCCGCGCGGCCACAGCAACTTCCCCGTTCCTGGGATGCGGCTGATGTACCTGTCCAGCGCACGACACGCCTCACCATGTATGGTGGTCGGCAGCTCCACGATCCATATCTTCCCGCCGAACCACTCCATGTGGGTCGCCTTCAACGCCTGCTCCTCCGACTCGACGTACGCCTCCCACTCCTCCACCGTTGCGGCACACACTTGCTTGAATTCGCCAGGCGGTGCCTTCATGACTTCCTCCCAGTTGAGTGCGTTGATGGCGCCGTTGATTTTGACCACCGCCATGCCTCGGCGTCGCTCGCGCGTCGGGTAAATATGAGTCTCCGCCTCTGAGATTACTTCGCCATCGTACATTGTGCTCATCCTCGACGCGGGGCCTGGGAAAGGGCCGAGCTACCCGAGACAGTTAGCATGCGAGACCGTGCGCAGAATATCCTCGGCGAAGCCGCGCCGCACCTGTGCAGTCTTCGCAGAGTCCTCGCCTCGCACTGCTCTCCCAGCTCGCCTCGCCTCGTGTGTCCCTTCCTCGCCTCGCGCTTGTCTCGCGCTCTTCTCGCCCCTTGAGCTCGTCCGCGCGCCAAAGAAGAAGTGAAGCCCACCGACCGTCTTGCAAGCCGCCAGTCGCTCGTCCTTTCTCGCCATGGTACTGCTCATATTGCCTGCCATCCTGGGGATGGCCTTGACGTCCTTTCCAACCACGGTACTGCTCACGTTGCCTTGACGTCCTTTCTTGCTACGGTAAGCTTACTGCATAGGTTGCGTTGACGTCCCTTTCCAGCCACAGTTCTGCTGCTGATATTAGAGTGAAGTTCACTTCAACTGTGTGCTCATTATCCGGATTCAAACACAGACATTGACGTCATATCCGGATACGAAGGACATCAACTATACATGATCGAGTATACCCTCGAAAGGTCACACCAGGATGCTGATGATCCGCGACGGATCGCCGCCTCCTGCATGGCGATCACGCGCCCGCTGACAACGCACAGATATATCTTCTCCTGCTACCAGACCACATCACTCGACAGCTGCTGCGACCGTCAGACACCCAGAAACCATGGGGAAGGAGCCGCTGCCGGCGCCAGAGGGCACACGGCCCATGATGATCTCGATGCGCGAGATGGAGACGCTCGGGCTCAAGACGGGCAGCGGCCTGCGCGAGACAGTGCCGTACAAGTTGCTGGACAAGACCGCCGTGCTCGAGCAGGTGGCGCAGGTGGGCTTCATGAGCCCCTTCCACGAGTTCCGCGCCGAGTTGGCCAAGCTCGCCGGCGACGAGATCCTCATCATCGCCGACCCGACCGAGACGTACGGCGAGAACTGGCTGCTGTGCCTCACGCGGCGCGCGCTTGAGACGCAGCTCGACGACATCCGCGAGCGAGAAGACCGGGACGCGCGAGAGGCCAAGGAGCGCGAGCGAGAGAGCAGCGCCGACGGACACGACGACGTCGCCAGTCTCGAGTACGAGGACCGGCCGGTGATCCCGCGCGCATGGGAGTCGGCCACTGCGCGCGAGACGCACGAGGACGTCGAGGCGCTCGCTGTCAAGCCGAGCCGACCGCTGGTGAGTCCTCCGCTTTGTACACGTGAGGACTCTGTGCCTGGGCTGAGGTGTCGATGGATGGTGATGTGGACCAGATCAAGTTGTCGGTCACCAAAATGTCGGACGAGTTCAACGCCGACTACAAGTTCAGCGACCGAGACGCCGACCAGTGTGCGATTCTCATGCTGTCCCTGTCGGCTTTGTGATGGACTTGACCTCTCACCTGTGAATGCGATCGGCCTGTTCACCGACAGGCTTCGTCGAGTGGCGGCAGCACAAGGATCCGAACTACGAGCTCTCGCGGATGGAACAGGACGTGGGGCTGCAGGGACTGCCGCCGCTCATTGACAACAGTACGCAGACGAGCTGGTTCCGCTCGGTCAACAGCGCCATCCAATACGCGCCGCGAGAGCTGGACGCCTCCGCGCGATCCAAGGAGATGGACAGTGACAAGATGCAGGCCTTCCTCGCCAAAATGCTCCCGCGCGTCGAGCGTGCGCTACAGCAGAACGAGACGCTGGACATCTTCCTCGACCCGTTCGCGCACCTCGTGGACGAAGACACGACGCTCGCCAGTAAGAGCGAGGCGAGCAACGTGCGTGAGCTGCGCGGGTTCACGGACCTCGTGTTCAGCAAGAACAAGACCCTCCCCGCGGTCGACTGGCACCCGCGCAAGCACGGTGTGGTGGCTGTCGCGGCGGCGGCCAACGCCAACTTCTCCAAGCGACTCGACCTCCTTGACAAGATCGACAGCTCCTTCGTGCTCGTCTGGAACTTTGCCGACCTGATCCACCCGCAGTTCATGCTGGAGGCACCGCAGGACGCGCTCGCGATGCGCTTCAACCCTAGCGCACCGCATATCGTCGCGGCGGGGCTTCACAACGGACAAGTGCTCGTCTGGGACACCTCCAAGGCCGACAGCCACGCGCACAGCCACGTCGCCTCGACCGCGCTCAAGACCAAAGCCAACATCTCGTCGTCTGTCAAGGGTGCCGGCGGGACCACGACGACGAGCACGACGAGCAGCAGTGGCGGAGACGACGGCACGGGCAGCGGCAAGCACGCGCCGCCACCTGTCAAGCCGTTGTACATTTCGTACATTGACGCGAGCCACCGTCGACCTGTGGCGGACCTCATGTGGCTTCCCGCAGGCATGGAAGTCAACAACCGCGGCCACCTCGTGCCCGCCACGGACGCGGGAGTTCACCAGTTCGTGACGATCGCCGGCGATGGCCAAGTCGCGATCTGGGATCTGCGCTTCAAGGACCCAAAGTACCGCGGGATCTCGCGCAACAAGGCCGACAAGGCGTCCGCGGCCGCGGCCGCGGCAGCCGCAGGCAAAGACGGCCAGCAGGCTCCCGAGGTGCACTTCACGCCCATCTACGCCATCACGCTCGGCAAGATCGAGAGCGCGGGGGAGCTGACGCTCGCGTGCCTCGTGCTCGATCGTCCGCGCGACGACTTCGGCGGGTTCTCCAGCCGCTTCTACTGCGGGACGGAGGAGGGCGAGTTCGTGTACGCCGATTGGCGTCCTCACGCGACCACGACGAGCACGAGCCGTGGCGGACGGGACGACGACGGTGAGCGCGGCGGTGGAGGCGAAGACGGCGGCGTGCAGTACGTGCAGTGGCTGCACCGAGACCACTCGCGGCCGATCATCGGGCTGTGCGCGTCGCCCTTCTTCCCGCACATCTTCTTGACGGCCAGCGAGTCGCACTTCCACCTGTGGAACGTCGCGCACCAGCAGAAGGACGCCCACACTGCCGCCGCTGCCGTTGCTGCAAGCTCATCATCTCAGCAGCAAAGCGGCAGCGGCAGCGGCAGCAACCACCAGGCCCATGAGCAGCAGCACGGACCGATCTTTGTGTCGCCGCTCTCGAGCGCGACCATCACGTGCGTGGCCTTCTCACCGACGCGACCGGGCGTCATCTTCCTGGGCAAGTCGGACGGCATGCTCGAGGTCTGGGACTTCCTGGACCAATCGCACCGCGCGAGTCTCACCATGGGCGTCACGGCCTGCGCGCTCACGTCCATCGCCTTCCGTCCTCCCATCAGCAACAGCAGCGGCACCGGCGCGGCTTCTGCCACGACCACAAACAGCAGCGGAGCGGGAGCTGGCGCAGCAAGCAACGCAGCTGCAGCCTCTTCCTCCTCTTCATCTACGTCTGCTGCTACTGGCAACGCGCCGGCGTCCAGCGCGGCCATGGCGCAGCAGCCGGCCAAGCAGCAGCTCGTGGCCATCGGCGACCAGATCGGCAACCTGCACATCCTCGAGGTGCCGCGCTCGCTGGCGCGCGCCTTCACGGGCGAGAAGCAGGCGGTCGAGGCCTACTTTAAGCGCGAGAGCGAGCGCGCCCGCGCCGCCGCGCGCGCCTTCGCCGTCGCCACGAGCACCATGGGCGACGCGCCGCGGCTGACGTCCGCCTCCTCCTCTGGCCCCCGCGACAGCCAGAACACCGCCGACAACGCCACGACAGGCGCGCCGACGACCTCCGCGGGCACCGGCGCGCGTCAAGGCACCGGCGGGCTGGCGGCCGCGGGCGACAAGGACGCGGAGGACGAGCTGTTCAAGCGCATGGAGACCGACTTCCGCCGCGAAATGGGCATCGACACGACGGCTGCATGAAGCCATCCACTGCCTCTTTTCAGCCAATCAAGCGTCGATCTATCCATTTTCAGCCAGTAAACTCCCGTTTTGAATGTATCTGTGCTATTTTCGACCAATGAAAAGTGTAGCTCCTCGCCACTCACACACTGTGATCACTCGCCACCAAGCAGCAGACGAAGAAGACCGAGCGGAGAGGGCGAGATGCCGTTCGCGCAGGTGGTGCTGGGCCCGCCCGGGTCAGGCAAGACGACCTTCTGCAACGGCATGGAGCAGTTCCTGCGCGCCAGCGGCCGCGACGCCGCCGTCGTCAACATGGACCCGGCCAACGAGCAGCTTCCATATCCTTTCCCCACGCGCCAGTCGATCTCTTCTCCTCCTCCTCTCTGTCCATGCGCCATGCTGCGTCTACGCCGTGCCTCCGTGTGTCCTTAACTGCAAAGCGCGCTCTCTGTTGTGGTGGTGACGACGGTTGTGGCTGCCGCGCTCGCCTGCCGTCTCCACGTACGTGCCGGCGGTCGACATCTCCGAGATGGTGTGTCTGGAGAACGTCATGGAGGAGCTCGAGCTCGGCCCCAACGGCGGTGCGGACACGGTGGCAATGGCATGGATGGAAGGTCCAGTCTAGACTCATGCTGTGTGTGCTGGGCGCTGGCAGGGCTCGTGTACTGCATGGACTACATCGACCACAACTTCGACTGGCTCGAGGAGAAGCTCGCGCCGCTGCAAGGTGAGCAGCCTGCCTCCTGTGTCCGGGTGAGTAGCGGGTGGCGGCTGACGCGGTTAATACAGACAAGTACCTGCTGTTCGACTTCCCCGGACAAGTGGAGCTGTACACGCACGAGCAGAGCGTGCACCACATCCTGCAGAAGCTGCAGAAGCTCGGCTACAAGGTGAGGACTGCCCAGTGACCGCTTTGACGACTCGCTGGATGAAGCTGATCTCTTGTCGTGACACGCACGGCGAAGCTCTCGGTCGTGCACCTCGTGGACTCGCACCACTGCACGGACAGCGCCAAGTTCATATCGGTGGTGCTGCTGAGCCTGTCGTCCATGGTGCGGCTCGAGCTGCCGCACATCAACGTGCTGTCCAAGATCGACCTCATGCAGCAATACGGCCGCCTCGGTACGAATCCCTTGGCTGGATCATTCACTGTCTCCACGGCAGACTCATCCCAACTCATGCGCGAGCGTTCTCCACAGCATTCAACCTGGACTTTTACACGGACGTGCTGGACCTGCGCTACCTGCTGGACCGCTTGGACGAGGGTGACGAAGACGACGACGAGCTGCGCCTCGAGCCCAAAGAGCCGACGCTGCTGTCGGCGCGCTTCCGCCGCATGAACGAGGCGCTGATCGAGGTCATCGAGGACTTCAGCCTCGTGAGCTTCCACCCGCTGCAGATCCAGGACGCCGACATGCTCCAGCGCCTCACGCAGGCCATCGACAAGGCCAACGGCTATGTGTTCACGAGCGTCGACTGGCAGACGGCCGTCGTCAAGGACACGGCGCTCGCCGACCAGACTGCGGCCGCGGACGCGCAGGAGAAGTACATCGACCGGGAAGAAGTCAACGGCGACCAAGAAGACGTCGATGGCGACGTGGATCACCTGCAACGAGAGATGGCGCAAGTTGCCCGCTCGTGATGGGAAGCCTTGAACGAACAACCGCGCCAAGTTCTTGCGATGGCAGACCGACAAGCGCCATGGGCATCGATCGGTTCAAATAAAGTAGTTCCAGATGAGATCGACAGCCTACCAACCCGGTCACTGCTCTTGCTAACAGCAACGGCGACTTGCTTCATCAGCATCTCCAGCGATCCTTTCTTCTTGCGCTCTTACGTTCACGACGATGGATTCTCATTGTGATGCACCTTCAACAAGCCAACGTGCAGTCCCCATCGGTAGATGTGAACTCGCACGCGGACGAGCTGCCGTTGGTATCATCTCAGCGCCGCGGAACCGTGCCGGGATGTCCATGGCCTCCAGTCAGCTGACTGCGTTGATAGCATTCCTGATCTTGGGCCACAGCCATGCTGGTCTTGATGCTGTGGTTGGTGTCGCCCGTGAAGCGTGATAGACTTCAAAGCAACTCGGAGTGCGTCGTGGCGGTGCTTGGACGTGGATCCGCGAGCAGAAATCTTCCGACGCCTGGGCCGTTCAGGCCGCTCGCTCTCATCACTTGGGTCCTATATGATTATCGTCTCACTCGCCTCCAGCTCCTCCGCTCGCGCGTGCATACGCCGCCCCGCGCGAGCGCCTCGACCATGCAAATCAAAAGAGCGGGCATCTAAACGTAACTTACTCCTGTCTCCAGCGCCTTCCTCCTCTTCGTCGACACGCGTGCCGCGCCTCGCCTAGAAGAAGATGCCGTCCTCCTCGTTCTCGTTGATGTTGCTAAAGTACTGCTCGTACGTCGACGACGTGGGCTGGAACGCCGGGGTGGCCGACGACAGCGCGCTCATCGACATGGAGCTGCGCATCATCGACGACGGCCGGTCGCGTGATAGCAGCGACGACGAGCCTAGGCTGCCCAGGCTACCAAGGCTGTTGCGGCCGGCGTCAGTCGACGTGTTCGAGTCCACCATTGGTGCGAACGGGGACGAAGCCATCTCCTCGAAGCTGCCTTCACTGCGGTATCCCATGCTCGTGTCCGCCTCGGTCGCGAGCGACTCGATCTTCGGGTGCACGAGCGTCAGCCTATCGTCCATCCATACAACACAACCGAGCGTTAGACCCGACTCCAACCAGCATCAAACATTCCGCAGACAACGTACGGAGCCGGCAGGTTCTTGTCGATGAGGCGAAGGTCGTTCATCGACAGGTTGCGCTTCGTGACGGACGAGACCTTGGTCATGGCCTGGATGATCTCGAGCACCTGGTCCACATCGTTCACGTAGTATTTGGCCGCGCTCGGCTTCTTGCCGACCGTCACCGTGAACAGCTTCGGCCGGCTGCGCACGTCCTCCAGGTACTGGAACATAAACTCGTCCGACAAGTCGTCGCCGATGCACAGGATGAAGTCCGCGTAGCCGCCGTTCGTCGACTCGATCGTCGACAGGATGCGGTCCACGATGACGCCCTTGTCCACGCCCTCGGGCCGCACCTCGAGGTAGTCTGTCCCCGTGATCACCTCCACCTGGAAGTGCTCGAGCACCTGCGTCAGCTGGTCGTGCAGCTCCTTGGCCTGCAGCTGCCCAAACTCCGGGTCGGCGTCGCGGTACTGCCACAAGAGCGCGCTGCCCTTCAGCTCGATGTACGTGCCGTGCGTGCGCTGCGTGTAGATGTCCATGACGGCGTGCGTCACGTCCTTCCACGAGTCGTCAAAGTTCTCCTTGGTGCACAGCCACACGTCCTCCTCGTCGCTGCTGTTCTGCTTGCTGCCCCACTTGTACAAGTACCCGTGCTCCGCCGCGAGACCGAGGCCCTTGACCGAACCAAGCGTCTTCTCCAGGTCCCCGCGCTCCTTGCCACTCAACACAAACACCGTATTGCGTGGGTCGGCGCACAGCTTCGAGAGCATGGCAAGCAGCTCGGGCGACGCGGGCGGCGTGTCCGACTCGCTCGCCAGCACGCAGCTATCGTTGCCGCTCGACTTGATGTCCAGGTACTTGCTAAAGTTGTTGGCGCCACGCTCCTCCAGCTTGAGCGTGTTGCCGTAGTCGAACAGCAGCACGCGCCGGTACGTCTCGCGGTACGCCTTGGCGATCGCCTCCGTGTCCAGCAGCTTGAAGCCAGCGTTGAACTCGAGCATGCGGAAGCCGAGCCCGAGGCCGTAGCCCATGTGCTCGCCCTCCGCTGCCTGCTTCTTGGTGCGCTTCAAGTCGACCAGGATGCGCTCGGCCCACTTGGTCCGCGTGTTGTTCGTGATATACTCGAGGTCCTTGTGGTGCCGCGCTAGCTTCTCCTCGTCCGTCATGGTCATCGCGAGCTCCATGGCCTGCACAATCTCCAGCCGCTTCCACGGGTTCACGCCCACGCTGCCCGTCAGCACACGGCTGCTGCCCGAGAACTCCGACACGATCACGACGCCCGGCTTCTTCGACAGCTCGTGCGCAAAGATGAACTCGAACGGGTACAAGTTGACGGCGTCGCGCACCGTGGTCGTCAGCAGCACGTGACCCAGCGTCCAGAGCGGCAGTCGAGACGCCATATCCGTGTTCTCCACCTCCGAGTAGACGAAGATGGGCTCGACGCGGCCCTGGCTAAAGCGCGCGTTGATACGCGCGACCGACGTGAGGATCTCGCGCCGCACACTCTTGCGCTCCGGCGATGGGTTGGACGTGTCGACGATGCCGATCTGCACGATCTGCACCTTGTCGAGCCACTCCGGGTGCGACGCGAAGAACAGCTCGATCGCGCCGATCTTGAGCAGGATGCCCTTGAGGCGCTCGACGCGGTCCACGCTCACAAACACCATGCGCTTGTCCGCCTCGTACTTGCGCATCAGCGCCTGCGTGTCCGTAACCACCTGCGCGTTCTGGCCAATGACGTTCATGAACGTCGGCTCAATGCCGATGTGGCTGATCGTCAGCATCACCATGCGGCCGCTGTACTCGACGCCCACATAGCCGCCCGACTGCGCGCTGTACTTGAGGCCAAGCACGCGGCGACAGCTCGTGAGGAAATGACGCGCGTGCTCGTACAAGTGGAAGCCGATGTGGTCCGCCGCGAGCACGCCACGCAGCAGATCCGCGCGCACCGACAGCGTGCGGAAGATCTCCGACGAAGGGAACGGCGTGTGCAGGAACAAGCCGACGTTCACGTTCGGCAGGCGACGCACGAGGAACGAGGGCGCGACCAGCAGGTGCAGGCCGTGAGCCCAGACGAGGTCGCCCTCGTTGTACACCTCGATGACCTTGTTGACGAAGATGCGGTTCACGTTCTTGTACGACGACCAGGCGTTCTTCTGCTGGCCCGGGTTCCACCAGCGCGTCGGCAGCGCGCCGTAAATGTCCACGATGTTGTGGAACACCGGCCAGAGCGTGTCGTAGCAGTAGCTGTGGAACGTCTGCGCCAGCGGCTCGTGGAGGAACACGGGCACGCAGTGGAAGTCCTCGAGCTGGCGCGTCAGCCGCTCCTCATCCTCACGCGGGATGACCGACGAGCAGTGCACCGTGCCGACCCACGTGAGCCGCATCGAGCTCACGCGGTCCCAGTTGGACTCGCGGTACGACTCCTTCAGCAAGCCCGACGGACACACCAGGTTGTCGTCCTCCCACTCGATGTGGTAGTTTCCCTCGGGCGTGCGGTGCACCAGGACGGGAAGCCGGTAGACCATGATGATGACGCCGTCGGTCGACTCGATCGTCACCTGCTGCGGCGCCTTGTTCGAGTCCTCCGACACGGATCGGCCTCGCAGCTTGCGCGGACTGCTCATGAGCTCGCCGCGCGGCATGTCCTCGACCGACATGGGCAGGTTGGGCGGGTCCGACAGCCGCCGACCCGACAGGCTGTAGCTGCTGCCCGTCAGCGGACGCACGTGGTGCTGCGATGTGACCGGCGACCGCGGCGTCTGCTGGCTCTTGCCCTCCTCGCCCTCATTTCGGTCGTTGTCGTCGTCATCGCCCGCCGCCTCCATCGCCACGTCTCCGCCTTCGTCCTCCTCGACGATCGTGTCCGTCAGCGGCCGCGACGACGCCGGCCGGCGGCTCGACGTCGAGCTGGACCGGTGCGTCCAGAACGTGCCGATGCCGCCCGCGTCCTCATTGCCGCTCGCGGGCCGGTCCACGAACGCCTGGCCCGAGCTCAGCCGCGGGATGACGCCCCAGAGCGAGGGCGACGTGAGCGCCTCGGCGTCCATCGCCGCGCTGCCAGCCGCGTCCTGCGCATCGACCGCCGCCTCCCCGCCCGCGTCGCTCGCCGGACCCATCGCCGGCGCGTCTAGCGTGTCCTGCGCCTGCACATACTCGTCGTCCATCTGCAGCTCGCGCGTGACGACCTGTCCGTCCGCGACCTGCTCGTAGCGCAGGAACTTGGCTCCCGAGCAGACGGCGTAGCGGTAGCGCACGGTGGAGCCCGCCGGCAGCACGAGCGGCTCGAGGTTGTACCAGATCGGGTACAGGTCGGGCGTGGTGACGAGCGCGACGCCGTTCTCGCTGCTGCCGCCGCCGCCGCCGCCGGTCGCCACCGGGCTCGGCACCGCGTCCACCGACCCGCCGAGCGCCGGCGCGTCGCCCACCAGATACAGCGTCTGTCCGTGGCCCAGCCGCGCGCACACCTGGAAGTCCACGCGCGTACCGACCGCCGGCGCCGCCGGGCCCCACCCGACGGCGTGTCGAAGCCGCTGCAGCATCTCCTTCTTATCCGCCTGCCGTGACGTAACACATACACACACGCCGGGACGCCAAACACGCGCGATAAGAAACGGTCCCCCCGCCGCGGATAAGAGGGACGCCCTACCTGGCCGAGTGCTCGCTCGCCGCCGCCTGTCGGGCCCGCGTGGAGGCGCCTGCCTGCCTGCCTGCCTGTCGCCGGCCGGAGTGGGGGAAGAAGAAACACCGACGGAAGCCTCTGTCTGTGTGTGGGGAGTCGGGAGCGGCGGGTGGGGGGGATCCCTCTACAAGAAGGCCGGCGCAGCACGGAAGTTTCCTTGTAGAGGGAGATTCTGGACGGGCGATGGTGCACCCAACAATGTTGGATGAAGCGCGCTGATTGGTGGGAACAGAGCGCCAGATGTGGTGCCGGGAGGCTCTGATTGGCCCGCTGCCGCATTATCAATGATTAAAACATGGAGGGAAAGCTGTCGATGATTGGTGGAAAACCTAGCAATTTCTTCTCGTGTACCCTGTGTAACCCTGTGGATCCACCCAACTGTCCAAGTTGAAGCTGTCAGAGTGACAGCTCAGCTCGCCGACAAACAGGAAGAAGCAACAGCAAACCTGAGACGTCGAGGCCCCTGCGTGGTGGCCATCATGGCGGAGTTCCTCGGTGGCGGTGGGAACACCGAGACACGCTGCAAGTGGAGCAGTACCAGGTACCTGCGAGTGGAGCGCAGAGTGAGGCCACCTGCAAAGGGGTGCTGGCGCTTGGGCCATTGCGCGAGCTGCTAGTGCTGAAAGACGCCGTGGCTGCGAAAGATCACAAAACGGAGAAACTGCAGCTCGACATCGTGGCTGTGGAGGCCCAACGAGCAGTCGCCGCCGCCAAGGTGGAGGCTGAGCGTCAGGTGATCCACGCCCTGCACCTGCAGCAGGACGCGCTCATGTGCAGCGGGAGCGGCTGGAGCAGAAGCGTGCTCGCGTCAGAGCAGAGTGCACCGTCAAGGGCGAAGCTGCTGTGCTGACACGCTCCCTGCTCGCGGCCGGTGGGGACTCCAAGCGGCCTCTCCTTCTCCTATCTCTTCGCACAATGCAGGTGTTCGCGTCAAGACCAGGTACAATGCGATAGCCTTTGATCGGTCAGGACGCAGTGCAGCCTCGGACACATCGCTCGCAGTGTGTTAGGGTCTCAGCGGCAACCTCAGTGTCGCGGTGCTCACGGCCTCGCAGTCGGCGCGGACACTCGGTTCCCAGAGTACCAGGAGATCCACGTCGCTGCCAGCCCCGCCGTTGTCGACACATGGAGTTCTCTTGCGTACGTGTCAGTCGCGGGTTGGAAGCACCCGTGGTGCCTCCTTGAGCCTGTCGAGTCGAGTGAAAGCAGCCCGTGTTGATTGGGGCGGCTGGTGGCGAGCGCCAGCGATGGGAGCGCCACCTCTCGGACTGCGACAGCAGCAGTTGATGAGCAGGTCTGCTGATGAAGCGCCGCCCTCGCGTGCCCGGCGAAGCTCGCCGAGGATACTGTCGTCTCAAAGCTCCATCACATCGCGCGCGGATCGTCGGCGGACTCAGCTCCCGGGTCGTGACAGGCGCCGTTGGAACACTGTTCGTCCATGGGTCCCAAGCCGCAGACCGCTCACTTCGCACGGCCCAAGCGTGTGCGACTCGGTGTAGGTCGCATCCAGCAGCAGCACTCTTTAGTCGACGCGTTGTATCGCTGGGTATGGTCGACCTTCCGTTGCTCGGCCTCTGCGGATCGGTCATTGCAGATAATGTTTGTCCACTTCGCATCGAGATTCGATGGACGCGGACTCAAAGTGCTCCACGAGCACCCACCCATGGCAATGTGGAGGAGGATCAGCACATTCAAATGATCAGAATCCCATTGCATGCGGTTCCCCAATAACCCGCCCGGGAGTTTTGATTGAGCGCGCCCCCTCCCCAGAGCGAAGTCCATGTTGCCAACATGACTGCCGCGAGGCATTATATAGTCGCGGCCACGTCCGTGTGCCTGTGATAGACACTCTCGCTCGCTCGTGGCTCACATCGAATGCTATGCTCTCCCTGACGCTCTGAGCCAAAGTCTGTCGGACCAAGGCGCCTCGTCACAGAGATGCTGCATGGGCTCGTGGCGACACTTCTACCCCAAGCAGAGCCCGACACGAGTAATCAGGTCGCGCTGCCCATTGCCGCTTGCTCTATGGTCGCATTAGACGGCCGCACGGTGCGACGGATTGCCACGCACTTGGCATCCACGACGCACGGGTAAAGACACGAGTCAATAGACACATCCAGCATTCAAGTCGGCAGTGAACCATCACTTCGCTATCTCTGAAGACGCATCATCTCTCGGTCATCAACGATCCAACTACCGGTAGTCACTTGTCCTGAAATTCATCCGGCCGACCGACCGTCAACTTCGCTCCAGTCCTCACAACAACATTTCCCAAGCAGCACTCAAGCAGCTCCCGAGTCCACACTCAACCACCCGCCATCAACCAACCACCATGACGGGAGCCATCGGTCTGAACAA
>JAADYF010000690.1:0-15165 GCA_023338175.1 Phytopythium delawarense
AAACAGCGACCGCTGATTCGTAAAATTGACGGAGATTCGGCCTCAAACGTGGGGGGACGATCGAACCTGTCGCGGAGTGTAACGCCTTGCGTAACCTGAAATCTTTCCGAGTAACTTTGTACCCCCTGTTACTGTCACTCTTCTGGAACAATGATCTGGATGTCACACTTGACCTTTGACGTTTCGAGCGCTGCGCGTCAAAGTACGGCTCGTTCTGGTACGCGTCAGAGCAGTACGGGAACGTGACCGCGCTGTCGTCCGGAACAGGTTCTTGCCGGCGTTGATCATCACGAAGACGCCCACGGCCGCGCTAATGGCGATGATGGTCAGCGCCAGGCCGCGCTCCCAGAACGGCAGCTTCCGCCAGTGCACGTTAAGGTGGAGCACCAGCGGCACGATGAGGCAGCACACGGTGATGAATGTGGCGTCCGTGAAGTCCACCAGGTCCAGGAAGTGACCGCGCAGGGCGATCAAGACCGTTGCCAACACGGCAACCATCACCACCCTCAGCAGCGCATAGCGGACGTTGCTCGGCCTCCTCAACGCTTTTCTCGCGCTGGTGCGGCGACAAACGCTCGGTATCACCCTCCAAATCGGTCGCCGTGGTGTCTGACGTCGTGGATGGCGTGGACACGAGCCCGTAGGGTAGTTTGTCGCCGGCGCCGATGTCTAGGACCCCGGCAAGGTTGTCCATCGCACCGAATGTGTCCTTGTGCATCCCGAGCACCAGGCGCTCCGCCATCTAGAACGCTGGTTGCAGCAACGTCGAGAAGGCGATGATAATGTGCATCTGCACGAGCCACGCGCCGCGGTGAACCCCGTGACCGCAAGCGCCAAGAAGAAGCCAGACACGAGCAGAAGGCTGAGGGAAATCACGCGGGGCATGCGACTCGGCTCTTAGTGCTGCCGCTGGAGGTCCGGCACCACGATCGCAGCAGCGTATGCGAGCGCCAGGTTGCCGAAGCTCATGAGGACTTAGTGGGCGGAGACGCGCATCTCGTAGTTCAGCGTGGCGACAGCGATGATGTACACGACGAAGGTGCCGATGCAGCCCGCCAGCGCGATCTTGCCGCTCTCCTTGAGTGTCGGGACGAGCGCGATGGGGACGACGAGCACCGGCATGAAGGCCCGTCCAGAGCGACTGGCTGAAAGCACCTAGGAACAGCACGTCCAGGAGTTGTCCGACGAGGACGAGGAAGGCGTAGGGCGCCAGGAGACACACGCCCATGTGCGAGATGATGACGAGGTAGTAGCCCGTCTTGCCCATGGCCCAGCGACCGAGGTCGCCGGCCCTCGGTCGTTCGTCTTGACCGATGATGGAGCGGCGAGCATGACCTTGGACAGCACCACAGCCGCGGAGATTTCTTGGGACGACCAAAAAATTGTTTAACGCGCTGTGATTGGCTCAAACATTCAATAATCCTCTGTAATGCCCAGTGATTGGTCCAAACCCCGCTGCCGCCCCCTCGCGGCGCTCTCCACCCCACGATCCTGCGATCCAAGCACCCGCCTGCCCACGAGCCGTCGATCGGATCCCGCGATCGCTCGCTCGCTCGCTCATTCGCCTTGTTGCTCGCGGTCCAGCACCCAGCCAGCCTTTTCACCCTCCTCTTCCACTTCACCACCGCCATGTTCTCGCGTGTCTCCCGCCGTGTGGCCGCCGTCGCCAAGGGCAGCGCCGCCCGCGCGCTGCACACGTCGCAGGCCGCCGTCGCCAAGAAGAGCGCGCCGGCCGTCGCGGTCGCCGCCACGGCCGGTGCGCTCGCGCTGACGCTCGCGGCGTCGAGCCAGTGGGAGGCGGCGCAGGCCAAGCCAGCGCCGGCCGTGCCGCACACGGGCGTGCCCGGCACCAAGCACGAGCGCACGTTCATCGCCATCAAGCCGGACGGCGTGCAGCGCGGGCTGATCAGCGAGGTGATCGCGCGCTTCGAGAAGAAGGGCTACAAGCTCGTGGCGCTCAAGCTCATGACGGCGAGCGAGCAGCGCGCCAAGGACCACTACGCGGACCTGTCGGCGCGCCCGTTCTTCCCGGGCCTCGTCAAGTACTTCACCTCGGGCCCCATCGTGTGCATGGTGTGGGAGGGCACGGACGTGATCCTCACGGGCCGCAAGATCCTGGGCGCCACCAACCCCAACCAGGCCGCCCCGGGCACGCTCCGCGGCGACAACTGCATCTCGACGGGCCGTAACCTCGTCCACGGCTCGGACGGCCCGGACTCGGCCAAGCACGAGATCGGCATGTGGTTCAAGCCCGAGGAGATCAGCAACTACGAGCGCGCGCTCGATTCGTGGATCGTCTCGGACAACTAAGCGGCTGGCCGTCAGGCTGTCGCTTGACGCCCGCTCGCAGTTGTCTGTCCACGCCTGGCGCGCGACGAGAAGCGCGCCGTGTACGTGGCAGGCAGGCGAACAACTCAGCGGAGGCGTTGACCACAAAGAACCCACATCAATACAATAGCTGACGGCACTGTCATGCCCAGACACCACACCTCGCATTCCATGCTGCTCTCAGCTCTCTCGTCATCAGTCTACGTCGGTGAGCAGGAGCGGAGCCTCCTCACTACGCGGAGACATCTGTGACGACGGCGTCGAGCTGAGCGACTCGGCGTCCGAGAAGGAGGCGTCGACGGCGCGGTTGGTGCGCTCGTTCGGCGAGCCCGACAAGGCGAGCGCCGCGCGGCGAAAACCGAAGAACAGGGCGGGCCGCAACTCGGCGTCCGCGCGATCGAACCGCCACCCGAGGTGGTTGTAGCACGTCCCGCAGTGCGTGATGCTCCACGCGTACCCGGGGAACCACGAGTCCTCGGTGCTGCGCGCCGGGTCGATGAACACGTGGTCCCGATGCACGTCGCGCAGCGTGAGCACCTGGAACACGTGTCCGCCCGGGTTGACGAACGTGCCCGCCGCGCCGTGCGCAGTCATGCTGAAGATCTCGCGCGTCGTCGCCAGGAACCCTCCGCAGCGCGCGCACAGGACGTCCTCCTCGAGCGTGTCGAGGATCTCCAGTTCGCGCCGCAGCAGACGCACGACGCTGTCCATCTTGAGCAGATCGAGCCGCTGCGCCGTCGACAGCGGCAGGTTGCCGGCCACCCAGTACGCGAACAGGCTCGGGTCCTGCTGGTCGCTCCGCGTCGTCAGGTACTGCACATCTACATGACCCGTTGTGCCGATCGCCGACGCCACCGGGAGCTTGCTGAACCAGTTGCAGTGCACGCTCGAGAGCAGTATGGCCTGCACGCGGCCGACGAGCACGCGCGCGTCGAACAAGTCGTACACCCACCTACTCCAGTGCGCGCGGCACTCGAGCTCCCTCCCGCGCGTCAGACCGCGGCGCCGGCAGCCTGACGCGTGCTGCGACCGGTCTCCGCGCACGGGCGACATCGATGACGCGCGGAACGGCAGGTTCGGCGGCTGTGTCTGCGGCAGAATCTCGACCTCGGCGCGCGCCGCGAGGTCGCCGCCCAGGTTGACGCGGCTCACGCGGCGGAGGCGGAAGCGCTGCCTGGCCGCGCCCGTGATGGCGGCGCACCGGTCGCCCACGTTGAACTTCTCGATGCGCACCGTCGTCCCATACGCCTCCGGGCCCTGCCGGCAAGACGTAGCGCCGGTATCATCAGCAAGGCGGCGGACTAGAGGATGGCGACCTCGCCGCGGACGATAAGTACCCTTTACCTGGCTGGTGGCGAGCACCGCGAGCAGCGCACCTTCGCTCGACAACTGCTCGCGAATCGAGTCCAGGCTCTGCTCGGACAGGAAGCGCAGCGGCAACTCGTCGCCCGGGAAGAGCACCTGCACCATGGGACGTCGTCGTCGCTTAGCCTCCGGGTAGCTGGCGTCTCCGCAGCCTCCTGTGGGCTACAGACGCGTACAATGTCGGGCAGGAAGATGAGCGGCAGCACCACCACGTCGCCGTCCGCGTAGTACGCGTGGTGCGGGTGCTGCACGTCCTCCAGCGCGCCCAGGTACGCGTGGCTGGCGGTCTCCATGGCGGTCTCCATGGCGGTCTCCATGCTGTACCAGCAATGGTTACATTGAGCTGTTCAATCATGATCCTCAGATCTACGACCTCGATCAGATCTGAGCGATCAGATTATCGTACCTTGTCGGGTTACGCGGGTACGGTCGTACCTGCGCTGGTCAACCAATCCAGCACCAAAGGTCCAGGATCGAGATCACATTAGGAGCGGCATGAGTCCGAGCAGCCCGACGAAGGCGGGCAAGGCGCCGGCTGCGGCTGCGGCCAAGCAGGCGGAGACGACCAAGGATACGGCCAAGGAGGTGGCTAAGAGCGGTGGCGCGGCGGACGCGGGCTCGGACGAGGAGCAGGAGCAGGAGGAGGAGGAGGAGCCGGAGGAGACGGCCAAGAAGAGTAAGGCCGAGGAGAGCAGCGCGCTGGAGAAGCTCACGGACGTGGTCGAGGAGAAGCAAATGGACGAGAACAAAATGAAGGAGGCCTTCTTGGCGCTGCGCAAGCAGGAGGAGGCCGACAAGGAGGCCGAGCGCAAGCGGTGCGGCTATCCTATCAGCTACCAGCTATCGGACTTGGCGTGACACCAAGCGGCGGCGACTGACGCTCGGTGGTGTGTGTGTCTGCGTGGACAGGGAGAAGGCGCTGGCGGCGGTCAAGGTCCGCAAGGAGGACGTGGAGCTGGTCGCGCTGGAGATGGAGCTGACGCCCCAGCAGGCGGATCGCAAGCTGCGCGAGGCCGGCGGCGACGTCGTCGCGTGCCTCAAGGCGCTCGTGGCCTGAGGCGCCGCCGCCACGTGAGGGACTGACTGGCCAGCGCGGCGCGTCATGAATAGAGTGTAGACGGGGTGAACACGGCGGCGTTGGCCACGCGCGGACGCTTGTTGGCTCCGCCAGTCTCTCCGCCAGTCTCTCTCTCTCTTTCTCACTCTGTCGTCGAGTCTCCTGCCTCCTCACAACGCACACGAACACTACGAGACGCCGGCAGCGCGTCGATCACTCCTCCGGCAGCTTTTGCAGGTTGGCGGCTGTCAAGGTGCGCGCGCTGAGCTGTCCTCGCTGCTGGTGGCGCGCGTGCGACCTGCGGATGGTGCTCATCATGCGGTTGAGCTGGTTGCTCCGGACGTTCTCGATCTGCCCAGGCCGCAGGTCGTGCAGCGAGTCGCGGAAGGCGTGGCAGGCGTCCAGCACCTTGGATCCCTTGCGGCCGGCCAGCGGGTCGAGCGAGTCGAGTACGCTCTGGAACAGCGGGCTCTTCTTGAACCGTGGGAAGCTGTCCTTGGTCATGAGCCGCATGATCTCGTCCCACGCCGCGTCGAACAGCGGCAGCCCCGGGTCGTCGGCCTCACCCAGCTGCCCCACGCTCGCCACGACGCCCGCGCGCACGTGGGACGGCAGATTGACCTCCTTCGGCGCGTTCGCCTGGATGTAGCGCTCGCAGATGTGTCTCGCGAGCCGCCGGCGTTCGTCCACGCCGTCCTTCCCATTCTCGCTCGGACTCGCGCTCTCCTCCGTGGCGCGGTACCGCTCGACGTCGAGACAGAAGAGAAAGTTCTCGTCGCTGTGCTCGGCCTCGAGGAAGGCCTGGAAGCGCTGCGTGAGCAGTGCGTGGCGCAGCACGCTGGCCAGGTCGCAGCGCTCGCCGAACCAGGCGATATTGGCGGCCGCGGCCACGTCTGGGAACTCGCGGAAGAGCTCGAGAATGCGCTCGAACGGGCAGCTGAGCACGACGACGGGCGTGCGCGCGTAGACCTTGCCGCGCCGCATGTTGAGGCGCTGGAACGTGAAGGGCCCGAGGTAGCAGCCTGGCGTGAGGAAGACGGCGCTGTCCCGGTTGCTGCTGCGGTCGCGCGCGTGGTTGGTGCCGAGGTAGCCCGCGGACGAGATCTCGAGCGCGCCGTAGACGAGGAAGAAGAAGCGCGGGTCGTCCGCCTGCTGGTCCAGCACGCAGTCGCCCTTGCGGATCTGGTCGTCGATGTCCATGCCGTGGCTCAGCGCGACGATGCGCGCGAGCGGCACCGAGCTGAAGTACGGCAGCACGCCGCTGGCCATGGCCTTGAGCAGCAGTCGCTCCTTGAGCAGCCGGCTGACGCTCAGCCGCAGGTCGGGCGACCGGTCTAGCAGCGCGTGGAACGCCTTCTTCTCGACACTCAGCAGCATGCAGTTCTCCACGGCGCGCACGGTGGCGGCGCGCGGGATGTTGATGAGCAGCGACATCTCGCCGAAGAAGGAGCCGGCCTCGAGCCGCGCTAGAGGCGCCGCCGCGCGCGAACTCGTCACCTCGAGCGCGCCAGCCAGCGTGATGAACATTTGCGTGCTCATGCCCTCGTCCTCGCGGAAGATGACGCAGTTGCTCGGATACACGCGGATGGCCGACATCTCGGTCAGGATCTCCAGCTTGCTGTTCGGCAGGCCCGCGAAAAAGGGCACGCCCGCCAGCGCGCCGATCAGGTCCGTGTTGGTCAGCGCGTTGAGCGTCGGCACGGGCTCGCCCTTGGGCGACAGCAGGTACTTGCTCGCGAGCGTCAGGAACCGCGACCGCGACCGCAGCTCCACGCGGTCGCACAGCACCGACTTGAGGATGAACTCGTCGCCACCCGTCTCGAGCGCGTAGCGACACACGATCTCGGCGTCCGACTTCCAGTACAGCAGCGCCTCGTCCGTCTGCACCGTCGTGCACGTGGCCGCAGTGGCGCTGCCGTTCCTCTCGGACGTGGCGGTAGCGCTCGAGGTGGCGTCTTGCGACCCCGGAGCGTACCGGGCGTCGCGGGGACGCTCGATGATGCTCACCGGCGGCCCGTTGTCCAGCGGCATGCGCGCGTGCACCACGTGCACTTTGGCGCCGTTGGAGAAGAGCTCGACACTGCCGTCGAACACGAGCGCGATCTGCCCGAGGCGGCCCGTGGCCGGGTGGCTGCTACCGTCCACGTCGCCGCCGTCCACGCGCCGAACGTGCGCGTGCCGCACGATCGTGTCCACGCGGTCCGGGCCCATGAGTTGCAGGAAGAGGCTGTAGTCGTACAGGCGCTTGACTTCGGCGCGCTGCGCGGACGTGCCGCACACGCCGCCCATGAGCTCAGCCGCCGTGTCGCCTCGGTCCGTCGTCTGCTGCCTCCACCACCGCCGCCGGCCATGAACCGGAAGCCCACGAACGAGCGAGGCTGTGGGCCCGAGCCTTGCGGTGGTCTGGCTTGGACCTGGACGAGCGAGGCTTGAGGAACTAGTGAGGCTATTTCGAGCGAGGCATCAACTGCAACGGGCATGGACAGCCTCGATGACCATGATGGAGAAGCGCCGGCACCGACAAGAATAGCAATGGCCCCTGGGCTATTCCTGCTCGTCACCACGGACTGCTGAGCGCAGATAAAGCCCCAGCCGTCAATGGCGTGGAAAGCACCGGTCACCGAGCAGCGCAGTCGCGCGGTGTGCAAGTGCAGACACTGACTTCAAGTGCAGACACTGACTTCAAGTGCAGACTGACAGTCCACGGTCAGGCGACTGGGTCTGGTCTCCGAATAGCCCACCGCTCGTCCTTTTGCATCGACCCAGAGCCGCACGAGCTGGGCAGAGGGTTCAGAGTCTCGTTTCGATTCGCGCTCGCGCCGTTGACTCCACGCTGCCAGTCTGCCAGTCCAGAGGCATTCAGAGGCGCAAGCGTATGGATACGCCCTTGAAGTGGTGACTGGGTGGATAGATGCCTCCCCATAAAATAGCACCATGAACGGGCAGTGACACCCAACCACCACGCCCTCGGTGCGAGCTGCCGCCACTCGGACGGACTTGACACTCCGTCCGTCATTCGACATGGAGAGCCGCCATCTCAGCAACTGAGGCCTGGCTGGCTGCCACGCCGGGAATAGCGAGCGGGCCGTTGCCTGGCCTCAGCCTCGCCGTCGCACTCGTGCCGCCCGGTATAAATACCTCGCCGCGTCGTGCCAGTCCGCACGGAGGCGCTCACAATAGGCCTGCCACCGCCTCCTGGCTGCTGATGAAACTACTCAGCGATCGGTCTGGTGATTTGCCCCAGGCGAATCGCTGCGCTGGCTGCAGCGTTGGCTTTCGGGCGTCCTGGAGCCGTGGTCACGCCCGCTGTCGTCGCGATAGAGGCCGCCTTCTCCGCGTGTCTTCCCCCTAGGGCCAGGCGTTCGATCGGGCCAGCCGTGGGAGACCTCCCCCGGCCGCGCACCGCTCCTCGCTCGCCTCCCAGCGCGCACGCGTCGTCGACCAGGACGAGTTGCCCGGCGCTGGCATCGCTGCTCGGCTCGATCTGGCGCAGCGCGGCGGTCGCGCCACTTTCGGTCGCCGGCTCCTGTGAGCAGGAGAATGCTCTGGCGGTTCTCCCCAGCCAGTCTGCTCCAATGATGACGACTAGCTCCAACACACCCGCCACCATAACCACAGGAAGCAGCGCCGAGGCGAGCACCGCCGCCGCGCCGCGACAAATTACGCCATACACCGCTCTCCCGACCTCACACCCCGGCGCAATCGACAATCCCGGGGGCAGTGACGCTGTCGACCGCGTCGCACATCGGCGACGAGCGCTTCATGAAACAAAGGTGCGTGGCGGGAGCGCAGTGTCGGGATTGCATTGCTGTCTTTCGATGATGGAGGGTGTACTCACCCACTGTGCGTGGATATTGGCACTGCTGCTGCTGCTGCTGCGATAACAGGAGTTCGGGGCCGAGTTCGCCTTCTTCACATTCATCCCGCGCAGCCACTGGCTGCGGCGGCGACTGATCCGGCTGGTGGTACACCGCTACTTCGACCGCGTCATCGTGGTGGCAATCCTGGCCAACTCGGTCGTCCTCGGGCTGTCGGACTTCTCTGTTGTCGACAGCGACCTAAACCCAGCGAGCTCGGGCGTCACGTTTCGCGACGGCGCGGTCGTGCCCGGGACTTCGCTCGCCAACAAGGTCGTCGAGCTGTCCGAAGTCCCGTTCACCGCCGTCTTCACGGCTGAATGCGCCATCAAAATCGTCGCCATGGGCTTCGCTGGCCACAAGGGCTCCTACTTGCGCGACTCGTGGAATATGCTCGACTTCGTCGTCGTCATCTCCAGGTACGAGTCTGCGGCTGATCTCTGCTCGATCTCTACGAGTCTAACTCATGCATGTCGTCCTATTTGTTTAGCCTGGTGGCTATTCTGCCGTCGGTGCCCAATGTGTCGGCAATCCGAGTGATTCGAGTGCTGCGGCCGCTGCGGTCTCTGTCCGTGATTCCAGGCATGCGGCGTCTGATCTCCGCGTTGCTCCAAGCTCTGCCCGCTCTCGGCAACGTCGTCATCCTCCAGCTGTTCGTCTTTGCCATCTTCGGGATCCTGGGCATCCAGCTCTTCGGCGGCAACATGAATCGTCGGTGCCGGCTCACAGAGTTCCCCGTCCGCCTTCCTATCGACGATCTCCATCCACACGGAATCTGGCCAGTGCCAGACACGTACCTGACTGCGGTTCTTGCAAAGCCGGAAGACTACCAGTGTTTGCCGGGCGTGGACATTGTAAGCGATGACTCCGTCGGGTCGTACACAAAGGAGACCTCGCCGTGGAGCACGCCTCAAGACTGCTTTTGGCCTATCAACGAGGGTGATGAGTTCCTGTGTGCTCTTTCTGGGCAGTCGGGCAACCACCAGTGTCTGAAGAATCAAACGTGCGGCGCGGACTACGACGCGTTCGGCAACGCGCGCTTTCGGAATGCTCGTGTCATGCATCACGCGCTCTACATCTCCAGCCTCGACTACGGCTACACGACGTTCGACCACTTTGGTCGAGCCGTCTTCACGATCTTCCAGTCAATCACGCAAGAAGGCTGGACAAGCATCATGTACATGACGACGGATTCGACCCAGCCTATCATCGGAGGCACATTCTTTGTGATCCTCATCATGTTCGGCTCCTTCTTCGTCATGAACCTTACGCTGGCCGTCATCTCGGAGGAGTTCAACATCGACGAGAGCTCGCGCGGGCCATCGTCCGCGGAAAAGAAGATGCTGCTCATGCGTGCAGCCGAAGAGCGGGCCAAATTCAAGCCCCACATCCACTGGCTGCACGCCATCGTGTCCCATCCAGCGTTCACCGTGCTCATCATGATGGCCATTCTCGCCAACACCGCAGTCCTGGCGCTGGACCATTATCCGATGCCTGCGCAGATGGACGCAGACCTCGAGATTGTCAACTTCGGCCTCTCATGCATCTTTCTTGTGGAGATGATCGCCAAGATGATCGGCCTGGGCTTTCGACAGTACGCACGGGACCGATTCAATTTGTTCGACGCCTTCATCGTGACCATGAGCGTGCTGGAGACGTTCGCGTCGCCGCCGTCGTTCATGTCGGACAATCCAGTGAAGAAAGGTGCAGTCTCTGCCTTGCGGTCTTTCCGTTTGTTTCGAGTGTTCAAACTCGCGCGCAATTGGCGTTCGCTGCGCGAGCTTCTCGAGATGGTTGCTCGAGCTGTCGCCAGTATCGCCAACTTCGCCGTGCTGTTGTTCCTCTTCATCTACATCTACGCGCTCGTTGGTCTCCAGGTAGGTCAAGCCGTGCATCATATTGTGCGCGCAGTACTGGGAACCATGCTCTGACTGGGCGTCGTTGTCTGATCTCCCGCTAGTTCTTCGGCAATACGATGCGCTTCGACAACGAAGGCTATCCGACGCCGTTCAACAAGTTTGACTTCTGGCAAGGAACGGTACGCGAAGCCGCCAACCAGCTTATGTGGCAACGAGAGCAGACGATTGAGCACGGGTGACATCTCTAACCGCTCCAACCTCGTCCTCGATCCCGAGCAGGTGCCGCGCAACAACTTCGACACGCTCCTGTGGTCAGCCGTCACCGTTTTCCAGATCATTACGGGCGAGAACTGGAACTCCGTCATGTACGACGGCATTCGCGGGAACGGCATGGCCGCCTGCGTCTACTTCATCTCACTGGTATGCACACTGGCGATCGTATTTTCCGGCGTATCTCCCCTCATCACTCTGTCTCTGCCTCTCTTTGTGTTTCCGCGTCCCAAGGTCATCTTCGGCAACATGGTGCTGATGAACTTGTTCCTGGCACTGTTGCTCGACAACTTCAGCTCCGACGATGAGGACCAGATGAAGGCCAAGGAGGAGGAAACAAGAAAACTGGCGCAGAAGATGTCCAACATGAAGGTCACACCCATGGCAAGCAGCCACGACCACATGCACTCCCGTGCTAGCATGGCCGACATGAAAAACTCGCGTGCTAGCATGTTCGACGGCAACCATGCTGTCCATGCGGTGCGCCACTTACCAGACGTCGATGAGGGCGATGAAGACGCCCGAACGGTGGAGGTCGACGATCTTGACCAAGAACTCCAGCGGAGATCGTCACTTGTGAAGATGAAAACGCTAGCTGCATCTCCTCGTGCATCCCGCACAGGTTCCGCGTCAAACTCAGGCCGGGCGATCGTTGCACATAAAGCATCGCCGGGGGCATCAAACCCGTCAATGGCAGCGAAAACTGGAGTCGAGCCAGAAACTGGGATGCCGCCACACCCGGAGGTCGTCATTCATCCCAAGAAGCTGTCAACTCCAGCTTCCATGATCAAGAGCAAGACGACCAAGATGCTCAGGGCACTCAGCACATTCAACACGCTGATCGAGGGGATGGATTACCCGGACAAGGATACCGCAACAATGGCGGTATCTTCGCCGAAGATAGTCAACTACCCTCCCGACGATCGCCGCAGTGAAGCGCCTCATGGCGACGATGCAGAGAATGTGGAAGACAACGAGAAATTTGCGCCAGTGGGGCCAGTCGGACGGTCTCTCTTCATCTTCAGCGAGCACAGTCGAGTGCGGCAGTGGGCATACAACTTGATCGCGCACCCGTACTTTGACTCGACGATCCTCGTGTTGATCACGGTTTCCTCCATCACGCTCGCGATGGACAACCCTCTCGCGGACCCGACGTCCAACCTCTCGCTTGTTCTCACACAGCTGGACACGGTCTTTGCCATCATGTTCGCGCTGGAGATGATTGTCAAGATTATCGCGCTTGGACTCGTGACACATAAGGGCGCGTACCTGCGCAACAGCTGGAACATCCTTGACTGTGCGATCGTCATCTCCTCCCTTGTGATGCTCGTGATGCAGTCGTCTGGCAACAGCTCGTCGCTCAAGTCGCTGCGATCGCTGCGCACGTTCCGCACATTCCGACCGCTGCGCATGATCAGCCGTCGCCCAGGGCTCAAGCTCGTGGTCAACGCGCTGATCGAAGCGATTCCGGCCGTGCTGAACGTGCTTTTCCTGTGCGGGCTCTTCTACCTTATCTTCAGCATCGTGGCGGTGAACTACCTCAAGGGACGATTCTACAAATGCAGCGGTGAAGTCTTCGATGCGCTCTCGGCGGCACAGCAAGCGTTCCTCACCTCACCGCAAGCCTGGAGCACGCTCACTGATACCGAGCGTCAATGGTTTGCTGGTACGAGCTGCGAAGGATTCCCGAACATGGCAACCATCACGTCACGTTATGTGTGCGAATGCTGGAACGCGGACTGGGGAAAGACGATCCCACAGAATTTCAACAACGTGGGCTCGGCCATGCTCACGTTCTTTGAGATCTCGACAACGGAGGGCTGGGCAGACGTGATGATAACGGCCATCGACTCCACGGGCATCGACATGCAGCCGATCCGCGACAACAACATGGTCTGGGCACTCTTCTTCGTGGCGTTCATCATGGTCGGCAGCTTCTTCGTTGTGAACCTGTTCGTGGGCGTCATTATCGACAACTTCAACCGCATGAAGGCCGCGCTCGGCGGCGACTTCATGCTGACGCCAGAGCAGCGCAAGTGGATCGAAGCGCAGAAGACGGCGTCGCGAGTCGGCCCGATCCGCATCCTCAAGCCTTCAAAGCACCCGCTCCGCCGCGCGATCTTCTTCCTCGTCCAACGCCAGCGGTTCGAGTGGACCATCATGATCTGCATCATCTTCAACACCGTCATGATGGGCTCGCAGTACTTTGGCCAGTCGACCGTGCAGTCCGACGTGATGGATGTCATCAACGATATCTTCGCGGCCGTGTTCACCACGGAGGCAGCGCTCAAGCTCATTGCGTACGGATCCGCGTACTTTGAAGACAAGTGGAACAAGTTCGACTTCTGCGTCGTCGTGGCCACGCTAGCGAGCAACGTGGTCGAGGCGCTCACGGGTACGCACGTCAAGTCGCTGGCCATGATCGTGCGCGTGATCCGCGTGACGCGCATCCTGCGGCTCGTCAAGGCGTCGAAAGGCATCCGGCACATCCTGCTCACGCTCTACATCGCTCTGCCGGGGCTGAGCAACATCACGTCGATCTTGTTCCTCATGCTCTTCATCTACGCCACAATGGGCGTGCAGATGTTCGCGACCGTGGCGCTGGGCGACAACATCGACTCGCACGCCAACTTCCAGAGCTTCGGCACGGCCTTCCTCTTCCTCATGCGCGCGGCGACCGGCGAAGCGTGGAACGCGTGCATGCATGACCTGGCGTCGAGCCCCGCGGGGTGCGTCGACAGCCCGTCGTACGACCCGACCATGTGCGGCTTCAACAACTCGGAGGGCTGCGTCCCGCTCAACGGGTGTGGCAACCCGATCGCGTACGTCTTCTTCTGCTCCTTCACGCTGCTCATCACGTACGTGATGCTGAACGTGACGATCGCCGTCATCCTCGAGGGCTTCTCGCTCTCCCACGAGGACGAGGAGCCGCTGTTCGAGCCCGAGCTACTGCAGGAGTTCCAGAGCAAGTGGTCGTGCGTGGATCCGCGCGCCACGGGGTTCATCCGCGTCGCGCGGGTCTGGGCTCTGGTCGCCTTGCTCGAGCCGCCGCTCGTCAAGACCGAGAGCGCCACGAGCAAGATCGCCTTCCTGCGCTACACGCGTGCGTTGTGTCTGTCGCTGGTCGTGGTGAGGGAATGGGGGCGTGGATCTGACTGACGATGGATGTTGTTGCCTCGATGGCAGGCGGGCTCCAACTGACCATGTACGAGGGCGAGACGGTCTTCTTCACCGACGTGCTGTTGGCCATGACGCGCGAGATGGTCAAGGAGGTCGGTGGCTTGCTCTCCTTGTACTCTTGTCGCCACGAGAACGCCGTGTACTCACTGAAAGTGGATGACAGACGGTCGCGGCAGACCCGAACGCGATCGGAGAGGTGGGTCCGCCTATCGAGGAGCTGCCGAGCCGCCTGCGCCTCGAGTTCCTGGCGCACGAGTACTTCGCCGTGTGCCGCATCCAGCGGTCCGTGGCCGAGTGGCTGCGCATCAAGCGGCAGCTCGAGAAGCAGTACATGGAGGAGTACAAGAACAAGATCAAGAAGCCCAGCGGCCGGCCCAAGAAGCAGCGCGACGCGCGCGTCTTCACCATCAGCTAGGCAGGAGCAGCGAGCGGCTGGCTGACTGGCTGTCGCTGCGCGTGAGTGTCCACCCCTTTAAGTATGCAACCCGCGGCCCCTGGGCGGCGGCGATAGATCCATGACGACGGCAGCCCGAAGGGGGAAACAGCACTCGCTCCGTTGATTGTCCACGGAGGCGCCTACTGCGAGCCGCGCTTGTACTGTGACTAGCTAGCACCCTGGCCGCCTGAGCTTCTACCGGCGGGCCCCGCGGCTGCGTCGGCCCTCGCGCCGGTCGTCATCTTGCCGCTCTGTGTTGTCCATCACCATTGGTTCACCATGCACACGGCGTCCGTCAGCCGTCGGCCCTCTCCTCTGTCCACCCAGCACGGACACGGACGCCTTCGTACCTTTCCGGAAGGCCCAGTCGACGTGGATGGTCTCGCCAAGGATTTCCTGGCCGTCCATGCGCTCCATGGCGTCGCGCGCGGCCTCGAAGGTGGCGAATTCGACGAGCGCGTAGCCCTTGACGAAGCCCGAGCGGCGGTCCAGGTTCATGTGCAGGTTCTTCACGGGAGCGTCCTCGCCGAAGGCGTCCATCACGTCCTCCTCCTGCGCCTCCCTGTGCACGCCGCGCACGAACAGGATCCAGCCCTCCACGGACCGCAGCGCGCGCGCGTCCTCCTCGCGCCCGTCGCGCAGCTTGTCGAACACGCCGCTCTCGTCCGGGTACCGCGCCGCGTCCATGGCCGCCGACCCGCGGCCACGGCCCTTGACCACGCGCCGCCCCGAGCCGCCGCCGCTGGCAGAGGAGGAGCCGCCGCCGCCGCCCTCGCGCTTCACGACGCGCGACGGCTTGGCGCGCTCCTCCTC
>JAADYF010000691.1:0-15119 GCA_023338175.1 Phytopythium delawarense
AGTGTTCGCGCGCAAGCCCGTCCCTTGTGCTCCGTTCTTCAGGCACGGGTGGATCGGACGCCGCGGAGAACATGTCCATGCCCGGACCTAGCAGGTTGAAGCTCGGGACGTCCGCGTCCGCGTCCTCGTCCGTGTCGTCGCTCGTCGAGAGCCCAAAGGCCGCTGCGCCACCGCCGATGGCCGAGAAGGGAACCTGGTGGTCGGCTGCGGTCTCAATAATCTGCTGTCGGTCTGTCAACCACGGCGGAGGCGGCGGGAGCGCGGCGTCCGCATCGCGCCGGTGCTCAGCCGCCTCCTGCCCCGAGCTTGAGGCGCTCACGCCGCGCCGCCGCCGGTTGACACGCAGACGCTGCTCCTCTCTCCACCTCTCTGCGACCGCCTGCGACCGCGGCGTCGAGCTGAAGAACACGCCGGACGCCTCGCGGTAGACGAACGACTGCTGCTCCGGCCGCGGCGGTTGCGGCGGCGGCTTGTGCTCCTGGGTCAGCCTCTCGGGCTCGGAAGCGGCCGGTATCTCGGGCGTCAGCGCCGCCGGCCGCTCGTTGTCGCAGGCGGCGCAGCGCCGGTCGCGCCACGCGTTCAGCAGCGTGCACAGCGGGCAACTCCACTCGTCCGGCCGCCCATGCCGTGCCATTGCCGCCCAATGCCAGAAAGTGCGCCAAAACTGACTGTGAAAGGGAAGAAGACCATCACTCTTGATTCCGTAAATTACTTGTTTAGACGACCAAGATTGAATCAATGACGAATATGACCAGCTGGGATGAACCCCGTCACTGCGAAAGGGTCAAATTCGCAGTGAAAGGGTTACATAATGCAACATGGCTTCCGCTCGGCACTCGACGCATTCGAACAATGACAACTTTGGAACGCCAGACACTTTCGTTATACTTATGCGATCACTTGTCACGACGCGCTGCGACCCGACCAAACAACCACTCCACCAAACAAACACCCAACACTCACACACAAACCCTCGGACGACCCGCATCACTCGCGGAGCCAGCGGTGGGCGAGCAGCTCGTCGGCCGTGGCGCGTGACTCGGGGTTGATGTCCAGCATGCGCTTGACAAAGTCCTTGGCGGACGGCGACACGGCGCCCCACGCGGGCTGGTTGTACCAGATGGCACCAAGACGGATGAGCTTGCGCATCGCGTTCTCGTTCGGCGCCTCCTCGAACGGCACCACGCCGCTCAGCATAATGTAGCTGAGGATGCCGGCGCTCCAGATGTCGGCGGGCTTGCCGTACAGTCGGCCCGACACGATCTCCGGGCTCAGGTACTGCGGCGTGCCGCACACGTCGTGCAGGCGCGAGTGCGCCAGCTCGAGCTCCTCCGACAGCCCAAAGTCCGCCAGCTTGGCCTGCAACTCGCCGTCCGCGGCCTCGTGCAGCAGCACGTTCTCCGCCTTGACGTCGCGGTGCACGTGGCCCATGGCGTGGCAGTAGCCGATGGCCGAGAGCACCTGCCGGATCAGCCGCTTGGCCTGCTCCTCCTCAATCACCTTGCGCGCGTCCAGCAACGTCCGCACGCTGCCCCGGTTGCAGTAGTCCAGCACGAGGTAGTAGTTGTCGCCCTCCGAGTAGAAGCCGTGGTGCGCGATCACGTGCGGGTGCTTGAGCCGGCTGAGCGCGCCGACCTCGGCCACGAGCATGTCGGACGCCTCCTTGGTCAGCTCCTCGTTCTTGATGCACTTGACGGCGAAGTGCTCGCCCGTGAGCCGGTGCGCCGCCTTGAACACGCGCGCGAAGCGGCCCTCGCCCAGCGGCGCGCTGTTGACGGCGTACACGTCGGCAAAGTCCTCGGCGCTGTCGTCGCCCTCGCTGGCGCGCGCCGCCACCGCCGCCTCCTGCATGAGCGCCAGCGGGCTGTCGGCGACGGCCTCCAGTGCCTGGTCGCTGATCGAGTTGACGAACTGGTGCACGAGCCCCTCGTGGCCGGCGAACGAGAAGAAGTGCTTGTCCTCGGCCAGCTCGACGCACTCGGAGATGCCCGTGAGCTTGACGACGTTGGCCACGTCCTGCGCGCTCGCGTTCGAGCCGCGCACGGCGGCCCACGAGCGCGGCGGCAGCAGGCCCTTGGGCAGACCGCTCTGCTCGAGGTAGTTTTGCGGCATCATGCGGATGACCTTGGCGCCGGGGCACAGCAGCTGCTCCACCTGCTCGGCGCGCATGTCGCCCATGAGGCTCACGAAGAGCGTGTCGCGCGCGAGCCGCGACTTGGCGGCCGCCAGCGGCGCCAGCGCCTCGCGCGCGCTCGTGCCGAGGAAGACCACGTCGCAGGCCGCCAGCACCTCCTGGTTGGCGTCCGTCGTGGTGAAGCCCAGGTCGCCGAAGACCTGGCGCCGCGCCGCGCTCGGGTCGGCCGCCAGCAGCGTCGACACGAGTCGCTGGCGCTTGTACGAGAACTTTTGCATGGGCGGGATGTGCTTGACCACGTTGCGCGCCACGCGCTCGGCCAGGCGGCCCGAGCCGATGAAGCCCACGCTCGTGATGGCCATCGCGACCGATCGACTGATTGATCTCTCTCTCTCCTAGCTTACGCTCCCAACCGCTTGGCCGAAGGCAGCAAGGCGCGTCAAGGCGCGGCGCGGGACGAGCGCTCCGCCTCCAGCTTGGATGCGATCCCCACGTGCGGGCGGGCAGGCGAATCGGCAAGTGAGCGGCGTCGATCCAGCCTCCAGCATCAAGCCTCAAGCCGTGGGCTGGGCGGCGCCATGGACAGGAGGGGGCGGAGGAGGAGCCGATGCTCGTGCGCATGTCAAAGAGTGCACCTGTGATAAAAGTGGACTTGGAGTTTGTATGGTGGTGGGCCGCGAGACGTCTTGATGGCCGCTGATTGGACCATTCCGGACACGCACAAGCTCCTCCAGTGAAGATTGGCAGTCCATTTTAGCGCGTCGCATCCGGACGATTAGGTCACTGCGATTTAAAGGTGAATGACATAGTTTGGAGTGGAACAAAAGTTGCAGACAACACTCGGTAGGCTTCGCCGACAACACGTACTATACGTTTGCGAAGATTTGTATCCAGATCCCCTTCCACACCATATTTTGGTATTTACAGAGTCGGATTACGGGGCGATGCGGAGTGTGTGCGCCACGCCATGGCAGGCGGCTAATCCTCCACGGTCTCTCGCGCGCGGCATGCATCCATTCGCCCGGGCTCTCGCCCTGCGTCCTTCCTTCCGCATGAAGCGGAGCGCTCCGCTGCGTCATCTTCCGTCTCCCGGCCCATGGACTTGGCGCTTTGTGTGTGTGCGACACCTGCTGCGAGTTACCGTGCTCGTCGCGTTGATTTAGCACGTCCAGAAACGTCTCGAACGTTGGTGGCTTCAACCGTTACCGTCGCAAACCGTCGCGTCTTCTTCCGTGTATTTTCACCGACAAGCCGCCGCTGCTAATCAAAATCCCAGCCAACGGCCGCAGCGGATCCCGCGTCGACGCTGCCTCGCCGGCCAATGGAGCGTCCGTCATGCACATTGGATGCCTGCGGACGCGTCGAGGGTTGAAACTGCGCGACTTCAAGCGCGGCCAGATTCGCTTCCCGGGCGTCCAATGGTTCCGTCCCGAGTCTTTGCGAGGCTGAACGAACGTCACGCTCCTTTCCACCGCCTCTGATTGGCTGAGAGACGACAGTTTTAACGGGAAAAGTGGCATTTCGACGTATCAGGGGGAGCCGTTCCCTTTCCTGCGGTTTACGTCCGCGCCGAAAATCCAATTAACCACGTTCTCTTGTAGTTTGTATGCCTGGTCAATCCCGTTACAACCTCCGATTTACGCATCCCTGCACCGAATTGCGCTCGACACGCGCTTCAGGCGCCGAGGAAACGCGGACGAAGCGAGCGTACGCATGGCGCTCATTGGCGGCCGACGCACGCGTGTCCGTGCGTCGCTCGACGCCCCAAGCAGCGCCGATCAGCCCGGATGTGTGGTCTGCGAGGGCCCTTGTCGCACCGTCACCGCCTCCACAGGTGACGGTGCCTGCCTGCTGGCTGCGATAGGAGAGCGAGCGGAATGCGCAGTCGAGCGAGTGAGGCGCATGTGCTCGTGGTCACCAGGCGTTCATGAGGCGGATGCACTTCTCTCTATTCATGCGTTTCCGCGTCCTGGAGCGTTCCGAAAGCCGAGGAACCTTTCAGCCCTTTGCCCGTGTCTCTACGCCGCGGGGCTGCTGCTGTCCTTGGCCTTCATCGCCGGGAACAAAATCACCTCCTGCGCCATGGAATGACCGAGCGTGTTAGCGACCCGCGCGGGTTTCCGAAAATCGTGGGCGACACCACCGGGAGCAGGCGCATAGACCTGCAAGCAAGCAAACGAGCATGCAATGCGGTGGACGCCTTACCCGAATGTGCGCGTTGCCCGTGAGCAGCATGACGAGGCGGTCGACGCCGATGCCGAAGCCGCCCGTGGGTGGCAGCCCGTGCTCGAGCGCGACGCAAAAGTCCTCGTCCTTGCCATGCGCTTCCGCGTCCCCGCGCTGCTGGTCCTATGTCGCCACCGAGTCATCCACATGCACGCATACACACCGAGTGGTCAGTCGCCACCGAGATGCCGAGGCCGACGGGGATGGAGGACGCCCTCGCACCTGCTGCTGCGCGGCGAACCGCCGGCGCTGGTCGAACGGGTCGTTGAGCTCCGTGTAGGCGTTGCAGAGCTCCTTGCCGGCCACGAACAGCTCGAAGCGCTCTGTCACGCCCGGCTGCGACCGGTGCGCCTTGGCCAGCGGGCTCATGCACTCCGGGTGGTTGTACAGGAACGTCGGGTGGACGCACAGCGGCTCCACGAAGTGCCCGATGAGCTTGTCCACCAGCCGCGTGCACGTGTGCGGCGCGGGGCAGTCCACCTGGTGCCGCTTGCACAGCGCCAGCAGCTCGGGGATCGAGTCTGCACGCGTCAACACAGCCACATGCACAAGCCGAAGGTTAGTCGACGAATGAACGCATCCGACGATGACAGGCAGCCACCGCGCCTACCGTTCGAGTTCACGTCAGGCAGCTTCTCTCCGAGACGCTCCTCCAGCGTCTCCAGGATGGGCAGCCGCTTGAACGGCGGCGTGAAATCGATCTCCATGGTGGCTCTCGCGGCGGGCTCACTATCGTCGCCGGCCTCGCCTTCCACCTCGCCCTCGCTGTCCATGTCGACGGGGTACTGGACCTTGAACGATCCTGTCACATCCTTCACAATGCGTGCATGCCACAACATCACCGTCAAGGATCACTTGCGCACCAGGTTGTCGCCTCCGAACATGCAGGGATCTCGAGCAGGAGGGCCGGAGCAGGTCGTGGGAAAGGATATCTGAAATCATCTCCTCGGCCGTGTCCATGAGCGAGTGGTAGTCGGCGTACGCCTGGTAGAACTCGCAGATGGTGAACTCCGGGTTGTGCGTCGCGTCGATGCCCTCGTTGCGGAACACCTTGCCGATCTCGAACACGCGGTCATACCCACCGATCACGAGCTGCTTAAGGAACAACTCCGGCGCGATGCGGAGGAACAGGTCGCTGCCGAGCGCGCGCGACTTGGTCACGAACGGCTGGGCCGCCGCGCCGCCCGCCGCCGAGAAAAGCATGGGCGTCTCCACCTCGAGGAACCCGCGGTCCTCCAGGTACCGCCGGATGCCGCGCATGACCTTAGCCCGCGTCTCGAAGATCGGTCGCACGCCCGGGTTCGTCAGCAGGTCCAGGTACTTCTTGCGGAAGCGGATCTCCTGCAGTTGGTGCACAGCGTCAGAGGGACTGCGTTCAACAACAGCAAGTGCCGAACGTGTCGTACCGGCTCCCGAATGCCGTACTTGGAGTTGGGGAACGGCTGGATGCACGGCGCCAGGATCTCGATCTGCCGCGGGATGACACTCAGCTCGCCTTTGCCGGACTTTCCCGGGAAGCCCTTGACGCCTGCGTGGAGCATTGGAGAACGAGACAGAAGTGAGCAACCACCACCCGCCGTCTAGAAGCCGAACGTCCACCGCAGCACGCACCGATGATGTCGCCGCGGCGCAGCGACTCGTGCACCTTGCGGAACTCGAGCTTGACGGCGTCCTTGTCGCCGTCCTCGCCCAACGTCCCGTGAAAGTGCTTCGCCTCGGACAGCACCTGCACGGTCGCGCCGTCGCTCTGCACGTCCAGGAACACGAGGTTCTTGCTCGCCTCGCGGATGGCCACGATGCGTCCTGCGGTCCGCATTCGCCAGTCGCCAGTCATTCGGTCACCGTCGGTCCATGCGATCACGCAGCCCCACCAATCCCCATAGCAGCGCACGCACCCGCGACGGCGACCGGCTCATCCACGCAGCGCGCCTTGGGCTCCAGCGCCGCCTCGTACTTGCTCTGGTACTCCTTGAGCGTCATGCTCACCGGGAACGCGTGCGGGTACGCGCGGAAGCCCGCCACTTCGCGGAACCGCTCCAACCCCTCGGGCGCCGCCGAGGCAGACGCAGCGGCCGACACCGCGCGCGACTGGAGCCTTAACACGCGGCCAGCCTCTCGGCGCATGAGTCTCTGCAGCATCTCGCTCGCTCCGGCGACTCGCCCTGATCGCTGGCGTCGACGGCCGCACGTCCGCGTCAATGGCAACAATGCCCGAATGGTGGCGGCACGCATCCACCACGGCCGTATCAATCAACCGTAACCTATTGTGTTTGACAGGTTCCAAGGTGGACGAGGTTACGCTCGAGGTTACGCTCAACGCGTTCAAGTTGAAGTGGCCACAGACTTCAGCATTGGCTGTGCATCTTGTCGGTGCGCGGGCGTGGTTCTCAGTTGAAACAGTCCACGAGTGCAAGACGGAGATGGAGGATCCTCGCTATACCGCCACTTCCCGCCAATGGGTCAGCGGAGGCAGCCTCGCGGCGTTACCCGGACGAGTCAGTCGATCGAGTGACTGTAGGAGCAGTCTGTGCTGTAAGAATACAGCGCGACGACCAACACGCCCAGGCGCCTTTGTCGCGGCTGTGGACGGCGTCGGCTCTGCGGAGGGAAAGCCGAATCGCCTTCAACTTGCCCTGTCCAATTCAGGGTAACCTGTGGTCAACTTCAACCCGCGAGTGTGACGCTGTCACTATTCCGAAGCGGCCGTCCGCGTGGCATTCCGATATGTTTGCGAACAAGACAAGCTTCGCGGTTGAAGGAGACAAGCGGCGATGGCGGCGGTGAGCGTGGCGGAGGAGGTGCTGGGGGGCGTGCTGCAGGCCGCCGAGCACCTCAAGGGGAGCGTCGTGGCGGCCGAGGCCGGGCCGCTCGAGAGTCTGCGCTGGGCGGGCGCGCTGCCGCTGCTGCTGCGCGACCTGCGCGTGCCGCGGGTCGTGGCGGCCGACGCGCTGCTGGCGTGCGAGACGCGCGCTCAGGTGCGGCGCCTGCTTCTCCCGCGGCCGTGGGAGGGCGACGAGGGTGAAGAGGAGGAGGAAGACGACGACGACGGACAAGTCGTGGTGGAGCGGCTCGCGCTGCTCGTGTCGGGCTTCCTGTGGGACTACGAGCCGGCGCTGCGCCGCCTCCTCGCCACAGGTGCCATCGCGCGCCTGACGGTGTGCAGCAGCCTGTCGGAGCGCGCGCACGAGTGCTTCGACTTCGCCAAGGCTGGGGGCCCCGCGGTCCCGTCGGGCGCCAAGGCCGCCTCCGCCATGGCGTTTGGCGCGTTCGCGGCTGCGTTAAGCGCACATCACAGCGGGGCCAAGCGCGTCGAGGCAGTTCACCGCGCGGTTGCGAGTCCGAGACAGGAGAAGCCATCTAGAGCGGCCGAAGCGCCGAGGCCGCCGACGAACGACGGCGACGATGAGGACGACTGGGGCTGGACTGACGACAACGGCCACGACGATGGCGGAGGTGGGCTGCAGGCACACAAACCTCCGCAAGCCGATCCATGGACGCCTTCTCCGCCCAAGCTCCCGACAGCGCTGTCGCCCTCGGCGTCGAGCGTGCGCGTGGTGCACTTGCCACTTAATGTGGCGCCACTGCTGTCCAACAAGATCCCGAGCGCCGAGCCCTCGTTGTTCGTCTTGAGCCATCCCATCTGCGCATCGGCGTTTCCGCTCATGCTGCACCAGGCGCAGACTGGACAAGCAGTCGGCAGTGTAGTCCCGTCATCAGCGTTATCGTCGGCACCTGGCGGTGACGAGCTCTCCAAGCGGTACACCCACGTCAAAGATGTGCTGCCGGAGCACATCCCAGACGCGTTCCGCCGGTCGCTGAGGCTTCTGGCGCACGTACTGGGAGAGTTGCTGACGCATGCCAGGCTCGATGTGAAGGAGCGCATCTTCGCCCTTGGAGCGACTTCCCTCAAGATCGGCCACACCCTGGTAAGTCCACCGAGCATTCCATGTCGCCCTTTAGCGTCTAATGCCTCGTGCTGTACTCTGGATAGCTGCGCATTCTGAACGAGTTGGAAGAAGAGGGCGGTGGTGGTGCGCATCTCCAGAGTGACAACCAGCCGGCGTCCGTGATCATTGTCGATAGGTAAGACGCTCTATGTTGAGTGCTTTCGTGGAGCGCTGGCAAATTGTATTTGACTCTGTGATATGTTCCCCGCTAGGACGTGTGACCTTGCTGGCCCATGCTCGTTCGGCGTGTCTCTTCTCGACCGCGTGCTCGCGCTGCTCCCGCAGTCGCCGACAGAGGAAGGAGGTTCACTCGACACCGACACAGCTGACCGCTCAATCTCCACGGTATGAATGCTCGTTCAATGTCATCAGCTCAAACGCTCTAACACTCGCTTCATGACTTCGGCAGAGGCCAAACCGCCACATTACGGAGATTTTCCCACTTCACGGCTGCGAACCGCTGCCGCCAATCGTTCCGCATGAAGCTTCCAGCTCCAGTGCAAGCCACTCACCGCACCATGCCTCGCCCTTTGTTTCGCGGATCCCTTGGAATGGCGGTGCAAGTCTTGCGCATCCACCCAACTCGAGTGGTGAGCAGATCTTCCGATCGCTGGCGTTCCGCCCAGCCAAGTTGGCGCTGCGTGATCTGGACAGACGGCTCCAGGAAGTTGAACACATCCTTGTGCAACGTGGCAAGATTACCAAGTCGAGCTCGGTCCGTAAACCGGGTGAGAAGAAGCCAAGCACACGCGGGCGAGATGTTGTTCAGCGTCGCATCTGCAACATCCTAGACGCTGGCGAACCCTCGACCGTCGACGAAAGCGCGCTCATTGAGCTTGGTATCGTGATTCTCGAAACGTTGGAGCGAATGGAGCGCGGGCAAGGCGACTGGGATCGATGCCGTGAGCGGGCGGTTCGGCAAGCTCAGCTCCGCAAGCAAAGCGCCAGCGAATGGATCGTCCCCGAGCTAGCGGACACTGTTCAACGTCAGCTGGGAGCTTCCAGCTCGGACTTGCCGTCGCTGACAGAGCTACTAACGCTGCTGGTACATGGCTTCGCACTCTCATCGCATTCGCCATTGGAAAACTTCACGGCGCAAATGCTCACCAAGGTCATGTCAGAAGCTCTGCTTAAGGTGAGGAGCGATGCACAATGCTTGTTGTGGTATGTTGGTGCTTTTGGCTCAATGGTGTACCCCATGCACATGAAATAGGCGGCGATGGCAAGCCCGGCTACAGTGCAAGCGCTGTCTCCTGACTTCTTCGACCAGATATCCGTGTATGTGAGAGACGCGAACGAGTCGGCAGCGCCATCACCAGTGACTCATGGTGACGCCGGAGAGGACGACTGGGATTGGAATGAGGACGATCAGCACGCGAGAGGGTCTTCTCCGCGGCGATCCGGTCCTTCCTCTGGGCACGGTGCACTGAATAACAACGTGGAAGCCAAGGCGATCGCGGAATCGCTCGCGTCAACAATCGTCGAGCGACTCCAGGTACCGTGTGAGCGCATCAAATCCCGTGTTTGCACGTCGACCTCATCATGGGTCGTCGATATTGTATTGCAGGAATGCGGCCAAGAGTTTGCACTGCTAAACGACGAAGAGTACGAGTCAACGAACGGAACCGACCCGCGGTCGTTGGTCGCGCAACTCTGCCACGCCGCTCTCGACCCGTCGCGCGACGAGATCCCCGAGCTGCAGCGTGTGCGTGAATTGCTTGAGCTTTGTCTCTGATGGGTATGAGTTTGGTTGCTGACGCCCTTTCTGTTTGGGTATGCGTAGATCGTCGACGTGTCTGAGCAACTGACCCGTGCCGGCATCGACCTCCTCAAGAGCGGATTCAGTCGCTTCGGCTTTGGGGTGGGAAACAACAGCGGCGCCAAAACTGGTGGGAACCGCCGTATCCTCGGCAACGCCCAGGTGTTGGTGGTCTTTGTCGTGGGTGGCATCACGTTCGAAGAGGTGCGTTGGTGCAGGGAATAGTCTCGAGGCACTTGGCGTGCTTCAGCCCTGACAGTTCGATCACTGTTGTTGTCAATGCGTCTGTGCAGGTGCAAGAAGTGCACAGCGTGCTGCAGGAGTTGCCCTTCCAGGTCATCCTTGGCGGCACAACGATCACCAACAATGAAGTGATCGTAGAGCAGGTGTTCAAGCAGTAAGCCCCCTGCAATCGCCCCTTTTGCTAGATGTTGCTCGAGTGATTTGCTTTGAATTTGACTAGAACGCGTGGGAATCGAGACTACATGGCAAGCTACTAATCCCGGTGGCTGTTCTGGAGATCCAACATGTGCTCCACGACTTTCTCGACGTCTACGCGATGATCAGGTTGCGGAGATGAACCACCCGGTTTGTTGTAGCTGCGGAGGTTCTGTACGTGCGCTAACTTTGAGCGCCCGTCAACGCTCATGCCAGCGGAGTGTTGTTTCCAGGCGCGTGGGGGAGCAAGCGCGAACACGAGGTCGTCGCTTTGGAGGACCGTGCTCTTCTTCGGCCCAGCTGCAACATACGGCAGGCTCGGTGCAGCGGCGGTTTTGCGGTACAGACCGATCGCGATGATGTTCCCGTTGGCGACAAGGTCCACGAAGAGTTCGCCGAAGGTGCGGGACACAAAGCTGTTCGGCACGGGCACCTGGATCAGCGAGCTCACCACTGGTGCTTCTTCATCGTTCTCGACACTGTTTCCCGGGCGAGTTGCTCTCGAGTGGTGCCCTGACGGTCGTCCGTTCTCGGAGAAGAGCAGCTCCCGCATGAACCGGACAAGTCCAGGCGTGAAATAGCTCTGGCACAGCATGTTGTCGAAGATATCGTCTGCGAATCCGTAGCCGGCAGCGTAGAAGGGCAGCGCCGTCGGTCCTCGGAAGTCGAAGTGGCGGCGTTGGCTCGACTCCTGCTCGCGGCGAATGGTCGACATGCGCATCTGCTTTTGCTTGCGCGACTTGAGGGTCTGGTCAAGGTTGGAGATGCTCTGAGCCAGGACACTCGGTTGGCGACTCACTGCGCCAGCCTTGATGTTGTCTTTCGAGCTCTGCCGGTGATAGCGGGGACTATGTTGCGGGGACGAACGTCCTGGCTTGTACCCAAAGCTCCCGGCGCGCACAAGCTCCGCGTCTGCGCTCGGCGACAATCGGCGCTGCAGCGTACCAAGTCGAGTCGGCATCGCGGCCAGCACGCGCTTGCGCAGCTCCGTGTCGAGGATGTGCATCGTGCGGGGGATTGACAGCTCGACGATGGGGCGGATGGCCACACCGCGTGGAAGCCTTGGCGTCGACCTTTTGCCGGACAATGCAGATAGTACGAGAGTCGTCGACGTTGAAGACGAAAAGGACGACGCGCGCGACGCCGGAGGAGAAATCGCAGTTCCGAGAGGGAGAGCGCTCACTGCTTCGGCCTGGATGGCCATCACTGCAAGGTAGTGCAAGATGATGTGGCTGTCGACACTGCCTCCGTCGACGTTTTGGACTGCCGAGTTGTCAGTCAGCAGCACGCAGTGGCGAGCGCGGAGGAGGTTTGCTCGCAGGAGTTCGCTCTTGGAGTCACTCGTCGCGAGCATGACAAACACGTCGTCGAAGTGCTGCAGGGTTTGAGTGGTGGCGGCCATGCTGCTTGGTGCGGACCACGACAAGAAGAGAATCGGCCACTGCCGGCGCTTTCGATGGTTCTTCCCGTGCTTGTGCCTGCTGCTGGTGATCGCGGTGTGGTGCTTGAGGCGCAGCATGGTGACAAACGCCACGAGGGAGGCCTGGTCCAGATCGGACACGACAATGACGTGGTCGCGCAACTCGTCACCCGTGACAGGATGGACGGCCGCGTCGATCACAACCTTCTGTGGCTGGCGGCGTTGAACTGCGGCGCGAGTCGAATGCTCTTCAACCTCCGACACCATGACGGGAGTGATATCATGGAGGTCCAAGGTCACGACTGACGGGTCACGGATTTCTTCTTCTTCGAGGAAGGCATCGCCGTCGCTCCCGTCGTCGTCGCCGCTACTAAGGTCATCATCATTGACACGACCACTGGTAGGTGCAGCGGGCCGAGGATTGGGGATGGCATTGCCGCAAGCAATCCAGTCCTTGAGACGGTTGGTCAGCGTCGTCTCCAGTGTGAGCTTCTTGTTGTCGCTGAGCACGTACACAACGTGCCACTCGCGCATGATCAGCGATTCGCCCGGGTTGGACAGCATGCGGTCAACCACCACGTTTTTGCTGGTGCCTTCGCTGTCAGGAATCTTGGCACGCATTCGCAGCTTCGGAAGTCGTGACGGAGACTCGGGCTTTGCCGACACGCGCGGGGCTTCCATCGGGTAAGTACCTTCGTAAGCTCCAAGAAGGATGACGTCTCCTTGAGTGCACTTGTAGATCACCTCGGCCGCCTGGCTGAACGTTAGTCCGTCGAGATGATGCGGCAAGGTCGTCGCATACACCTCGAGCGACATGCCCTCCGTGTACTCTTGCTGCCAATCGCCCATGAGCTTCTCTCTCTTCGAGACGGCGGACGAGCGGCACATATTGCAGATGAGCGAGATGAGCCCCGGGTAAAGGCAGCTCTTGGCCATGAGCGCGAGCTTGAACTGCTTGAGGCACAGCAGGTGGTCCGGGCTCGCGTCGCTGATGTAGCTCAGGTACGTGGGGCTCACGATCTGCGAGAAGATCTCCAGTTCGGGGTTGTAGTTGCGCACGGCGAGCAGACGCAGGATCGCCTCGGCGTCCGCTTGCTGCCGGTCCGCGGCTAGCTTGGAGACGAGGATGAAGCACGCGCGCGCCGCGTCCGCTCCGACGCGGCACAGGTCTTCCTCGGACATGACGGATCCCTTGATGTACGTGACGCGGTGCTGGAGAACCGGGTGGTCCAGCAGGCTGATGATCTCTTCTGCAGGCTCCTCGGGTCCCATGATGACGCATGGAGACTGCCGCGGAGACCGTACGCCGGAGTCTCCGGTGAAGATGCGGTCGGGGTGGTAGAACTCACGGAAGAAGTTAAGCAGGCAGCGAGGGTCCGTGACGTGTCCGACTACCAGAATGTGCGGATTGCCGATGGCGGGCACGTACGTCTTGCGGAACTGCGACTGCATGGCGATGAGCTGGTTGAGCCGCGAGAGCTCGCGGGGAATGATGGTGAACGAGATGAAGATGACCGCGACCGCGACCGCCTTGCCCCCGGTCGTGTGAGGCGCGATGTCACCGTACCCGACAGTCGCAATGGTCACGACCACGTAGTAGAGCGCATCGCCAAACTCTAGGTCCGGGCGTGTCTCGCCGTTCTCAACAGCGTGGAAGATGCCGGCGGCGATGAAGACGATGCACGTGATGAGCAGCACGATCGTGTAGATCTGCTTCTGGACGGCTGCGCAAGCACGAACGCGCTGTCAATACGCTGTTCCGCCTCGCTTTGGATCAAGACGGAGACAGACAAACCTGAGACGGAGTGGGAGCCAGCGGCGCGGACAAGACGCATGAGGCGCAGAAGCCGCAACACGCGCACGAAGCGGATGAAGGGCAGCGACGACTGCTTGTGCTCGCTCTGGCGCAGCTGGTCGACCAGCGACGGGAAGATGCTGACGGCGTCCATCAGTCCCATGAAGCTGACCACGAACCGGACGCTAGGGGTGGGACGAGTGGGATGCAGACAGTGAGAGACGAGCTAGCAGGGATCGACCAGCGCAGGGGACGGTCGCACCGAGACTCGCTGCAGTAGAGGTTGAGCGCGTAGTCGACGCCGAAGACGCCGAGCGCGACGCTGTCGAAGAGCGACAGTGCGACCTCCGGCCGGTACGTCTCGATCACGTAGAGCGCCGAGACGAGCACCGCGAAGAGCGTCTGGAAGACCTCCCACGCGGTGCCCAGCGGTGAGAACTGCAGCGCCATGCGCAGGCGCGTGCGCACGCCGTAGTGCTTGGGGATCCCGCGCAGCAGCGCGCCGCGCCGCCACCACGGCTTGCTGCTCCCCCTCCCGGCCATCCGCTTTGACAGCTCGGCCAGACGCACTGCGTTGAGGTGGTTGAGACGTGGAGGCTTCCAGGAAGAACGAGCAATGAACGCATCCAGGAGACTCACTCGCGCCTGTTGGGTCGCTGGCGGTTGCAACCGCCGGGATGGCTACACTTGTCGACCCGCGGCGTCCGTTACGGAGCGCCACCGCCGACCCCGCGGCCACGGCGTCCCGCCGGCATTCCCACCCAAGACTTCCGAATCCGCCGCCTCGAGCGCCTTCATCTGCGCCAAAAGCGCCCAGAACAAAACAGGCGGTACGCCTCGCATGCCTTCGCTGTCCGCCATGTCGCTCGTCTTGCTGTGAAGCATCCTGGGCCAAGTCCCCTGCCGCTTTGTAGTGGTCGTCGGGCTCGTCTTGAGGCTCGAGTACTGACGCTGGTCTTGCCCCTGTCTGGTCTTGGGCTTGTGCTCGACTCGGTGACTTGGAGAATGAGGCGACGCCTTCCGGTCCGCGGTCCGTCCTTTCCAGTGTTGGATAGAGTATAGTACGGCAGGCAGAACTGGTTGCACCTTGCTTCAACTTCCACCTCAATGTTGGCTCGCCGATTGGTTTATATTCAGCACACAACCACCATCTAATTGGGTGAAACGTTTGCAAATCACCTCGCGTCGACTGAGTATTGGCTAAAACACCCCACGTCAGACTTCCCCCGTCTTTCTCTCTGCATGGAGATCGCCATGCGCGACGACCAAGGCGACGAAGATGCCGGCTCCGTGGCCGAGACGGCGAGCCCTGAAGTCACCCCCCACGAGGACATGGAGGCCACCTCGATCTTCTCCAGCGAGATGTGCGAGCGCCACGCGCCGCCGGCGCATCCGGAGGC
>JAADYF010000692.1:0-15095 GCA_023338175.1 Phytopythium delawarense
CGAGGTTGTCGCGGTGGACGAGTATCTGACAAGCCAGGTGCACCGCGATTGCGACGCGATGAGCCGGATGAAGAACCAGTTCGTGTGGAAGAAGTGCAAGGACGGCAAGACGCGCCGATGCTCCGTCCACAAGGTGCTGCACTGCCTTCGGAAGGACGGCGGGTGCGGATCCAGCGTGGATCGCGACGTGAATGCGTCCAAGAACATCCTGGACGTGGTGCTGTGGCAGCTCGCGGGGAAGTCGGATCGTCCGGACCGCCTGCGCCGAGCCACGCCCTGACGTCGACACACATACTTGTCAAGGAAATGCCAGCCTGTCCAGGACCTTCGGGGCCTGAGCAAGTCCCAATCACATGGGGGCGTGCCCTTCGGGGTGCGGGTCTGGCCGCCGGACTTCATGAAAAAAAAACGAAGCCCGGGACGTGTATTGCAATTTGCAACTATCATCCATTCTGTACTTGGTGATGAGGTGAGTCTCAACTATCCTCCCTATGTCGATACACGACGTCACTGCCGCCACGGACCGAGCGCCTTGAGGCGCTTGCGCACGCCGACAGTCAGCTCCGCGGCGTCTCCCAGCGACGGTGTGACGCTGGCGGCTACTCCGTTCCCATCGTCGAGTCTGTCCTCCAAGTCGGCATTCACCCTCGTCTTCTTGTCCGCCGGCTTCCCGTCAGAGCGGCTCGTCAGCATGGGCTTCTTCTTACCAAGCCGCTTCATGACGGGGCTCATGGGTCGGTGCTCGATCTGCTCGTCATCATCGCTGTCCGCGCCGTCGCACTCGCCTGTGCGCGCTGCGATCTTCTCACCGACAGTCAGCCGACTCAGTCCAGATCGCGCCACAGCTGACGGCAGTGTGGAGGACTCGGAGTCGACTTCACGCCATGCGAGCGCGTAATTCTGCCAGTAGAAGAAGGATGCGCTGACAAGTCGCCGCGTGTAGTAGCGCTGCGCTTCCTTCTCCTTCTCACGCTGCGCACGCCTCCCCTTGACCCACACACACCACTCGCGACTCACGTCTCGTGTGATGCGCTCGTCTCGCGACACCGCCAAGCATCGGCACGCGTGAGCCAGTCGAGTGTGTTGCCTCCAGGCGGCCACCACGGCCTGCAGTACGCGCTTCTGACGGAACCCGTCGAGCTTGAAGACACACGCGAGCACGACGAACCGCCGCTGCTTCTTGCGTTGAGCGAGGGCTCGCCAGTGAGTGAGTGCGCGGCGCCTCACCCCATGTTCAAGACGCTTCACCACCGCGTCTAGACGAGCTTCTCGCTCATCGATCAGGCTCTGGACAGCGTTCCCCCAAGTGCACAAGCAGCGAGACTTTAGCCGACGCGAGTTGAACTCAGCGGCAAGTCGTGCGAGGCGGCGCGTGTCAACAAACGCCAACCACTTCCGCCAGACTTGCCGCTGTGTGCTGGATTGCCTCGCGCTGGAGAAGCTCACTGTCAGTCGTCGCCAGTGGCCAAGGCGACGAGCAGCCGAGCGCCACTGGACCAGAATGCGCTTGGCCATCAGTCGCCGAGTCCACTCGTGAAATCGCATCGCGAGCGCAAGCTTGGCGTTCGTCTGCCACTGGGACAGGAACTTCCGCTGGACGAATCGCCGATAGAGTTGCCGCAGCCGTCGGTGCCTAACGCTCGAACGCCACGTCAACGCAGCTCGGCGCAGTCGGAACTCGGAGAGTCTCTGCGCAACGAGCTCTGACTGTCGATGTTGGCAGCGAGAGGTACGAGCCCTGTCGAGCCATCGGGAGTGAAGCAACCAGCGTACTCGGAACGCAGCCGCGCGTGTAGTAAGCAATCGTGAGTGGCGCTTCCGCTTGACAAACCGAAGCCAGAGACCCCACACGCGAGTGCAGACCTGCTCAACCCGCTGTTCGCTCAGCATGCTGAGGATCAAGCGGTGCCGGTGATGCTGGTCAACAGCAGCTTTCCAACTACGCAGCAACCGGCGCAGCCGTTCACGCTCGACACACTCACGGTGACGCTCGCTGATGCGTTGGCAACGCATCCACTTGTACCAACCCGCCAGGATCTTCGGGAGAAGCTCGTCGTTTCGCTTGTTGAGGCAGTACTCGACCACAAGTTGCACCCGTTTCCGACGCGCTCGATGCGTATGAAGAGCCCTCACCGCTCGAGAGAGCGCGTGGCGACGCAGTTGGCGCTGCTGTTCTCGGCATCGCCGGCGTGTCAAGGCAGCCAGCTCGTGGAAATCGTGACGCCACGCAAGCCACACTTTGGTGATCAGCCGCGCGCGGTGGTAAGCGTCGGCGCTCGACTGAAGGTGCCGCTCGTCCTGGAGGAGCGAGAACCAAGCACCAAAGTGCGCTCGCAGCTGACGCTTCTCCCTCCGCAGCATCTCCGTGTTGACAATCGTCCAGAGCTGCCGCTCACGCTGTCGTTCAGCTTGCAGTTGCTTGACGCGGCGCACCACGTTGCGCCAGCTGATGAACACGTTTCGCACCGAGGAGTGCTGTCGAGATCCGGTCAGTGCCGCGATCACCAATCGCGCGCGCTTCCGGCGACCTGCGTGATGCTTCCAGCCGAGGAAGAGACGCTGCAGTGTTCGGAGTCGATGAAAGAGCACGGCGTGGAACGCGAGCCGCCAGTGCCGCCACACACTGTGCAGGTCCCATGAGAACTCGAACTGCTGGAAGAATCGCGCTTTGACCGCCAGCTGTGCACGCAAAACTGCGACGGGATCGTCGCTGTCGACGCTTGTCATGCCATCCTCATCTCCATCTAGCTGCTTCTGGTCTCCATCGTCTACCAGCGGCATTCCTTCGGCATTTACAGCGACTGAAGCTGGCTGAAGCAGCAACGCTAGTCGACGACGCTGAGCCGAGAACTCTTTCCACAAGAAGAACCGGAAGCGCAGGTGGATTCCTGCAGCCATCCGCGACAGTATGCGCTGGCAGCGTGAACGCACCGAGCTCCATTTCCTCCACGCCTCAAAGCAGCAAGTTAACACTCCCAACTGGCGCTTGCGCTGCACCTCAAGGTGGAATCCGCGAACTTGGCGCGTGGTCGTCACGCGCTTTCGCCACACCACAAAGCAGGTTTCAAGCGTGCGCTTGGCGGACGTGCCCATCATACGCTCGACTTTGTTCAGCACCACGAGCTGTCGCCAGTGCTTGAAAGTGTGGCGTGATGAGAGGGCACGATGGAAAGCCATCGCCCGCTGGTTGCGCTTCGCCTTGGTGACGAATCGCCGCCACTCGAAGAACAATGTCTGCAAGCACAGTTGCGTTCGCATCGCGAGTGACCGCGCCATCTTCTTGCGCAGGTCGCGGCGGTGAGCAGTGTACGCCGCCCACGACCGGAAGCTCTTGCCTTGGACAGCGTGTTGAAGCATGTTGACATAGCTTCGCAGTCGCTCTCGCTGAGCAGAACGCGTCGATGCCGTCAACCGCCAGGCGTTGAGCATTTGAGCAGCAACTTTCTGCGAGTAGTGAGCACTCGCTCGTGAGGTATCAGCTCGCCGTCGCCTCCGGTGCTCTCGATACGCTTCAAGCGACCGGAACGCCGCGTGGACCAGTCGAGACTGCATGTGGGCGATCACCGCCCGCATCCGCGCCTTGTTGGCTTGTGCTAACGATACAAACGTGTGCCATGACGCGAACGACCGCTTCACCGCGAGGGCTTCGTTGAACTGCGACGACATGAGCGCCATCGCTTTGACCAGTTTGCGGCGTGAAACGTACTCACTCCATGACTGGAATGCGTGGCGCTGTGTGCTCTTCAGCACAACAGCGTGGATGCGATCTTGAAGGAGGGACAGCGACTGCTTCCCACTCCTCCACGCTCGCCACTTTCGCCAGTAGTACGCCAAGTTGCGACGCCGACCAGCTTGCAGCACCAGGAACAGTTTGCGCCACGCACACCACGCAGTCAGAGTCGTTTTCTGTCGGGATCGGAAGGCAACACTCGTCGCACTCGCCTTGATCCGTCGCTGGTTGGCAGCAAACTGCCGCAAAGCCATCAGACACCGACACGCCGTCGCCATTTGCCACCGCACAACTGCGCCTCGACACACCGACGCGAAGTTGCGCTCCCACTCGGCCGACGCGCGCCAGTATCGGACCGCAGTTCGCAACTGTCGAGATTGAAAGTGCATTTTGCCTTGGACAAGTTGTTGCCTTCGCGCGAGGCGGTTCGAGTGGTGCGCTGCCAGCGCGCTCCATGCTCGGCGCACCGAAATGTTCGTCCAAGTTGTTGCTATAACACGTGCTGTCGCGGTCAGCGACCTGCGTCGACGAACAACAGCCACCCATGCGCGCCAGTATGTCGGCAGCAGCTTGCCTTGAAGATACTGCAGCGTCACGGCTCGCGTCTTGCGTGCTAGCTTCGCGAACTCCTTCCACCTCGCGAAGATGCTACTCAACTGATTGCCTTGCAGCAAGACCGTGAAAAGTTTCGCTTTCTCGAGCAGCAGCGATCGATGGTGGGATTGTAAACGAACTGCTTTCAGCGCTTCGACGCCTTTGTGATACCGTTGGAGGCGATAAAAGGTATCGGCGAGACAACGATGCTTGACTCGGACGTCGACGAACTCGTGCCAAGCAGTGAACACCCGCACGGATGCCTGGGTATCACACTTTACCGACAACGTCGACATGATCCGTGAAAGCTTGCGAGATTGCTTGCTCCACACGCGCCACGCTCGGAAACACGAGCACAGCATGAGGACTTGCAGACGCTCCGTGTTCGCTTGCAGTTGCTGCCGGAGCGCTTTGACCAGTCGCACTCGCTCCTTCCACTCACTGACGCTCTTGCGCAGCAGCCGCTCGTGGTGAAACACTCGCGCCACGGTGCTCTGCACTCGCTTCATCCTGCTGCCGACGGTGAACGTCTTCCATCCGAGCACCAGCGCTCCCAGGAAGCGAACGCACGACGCACGGTAGGCGCTTAGCACGAATTGTCTGTGTCTCCTTCTTCTCGCTGAGAACGCCTTCCATGCTGCTAAGATGGCGCGGTTGAGTGAAGAGATGTATCGCTCATGTGCCTTTGCGTCTTGACTCTTCTTCTTGCGACGCTGCTGCAGCCACGTGCTCCAAGCCACAAGCATGCGCTTCGTTGCTCCGCGCACGTACAAAGCTTGGACCACGCGGGTCTTCTTCTGGGAGACGTACACGCGCTTCCAGCCATAAAACGCACGAGTGCACATCGTTGACAGCCACCACTCCATCGCAATCAGTGCGTTGCGTCGCTTCTGCCGTCGCGCGTGCACTTGGATACGTAGATGCCGCAACGCACGAGCGAGATCGAGGCGATACCATCTCACCATCGCGGTCTGTGCTCGATACACACGCGATCCACCCAGTCCGGTCAGTTGGCGACGGAGATCTTCCGTGCGAGCTCGTGTCGCTTGCTTCTGGACGTGATACGCGAGCCAAACGCTCCACGTCTGGCGCAGACTGCGGCGCCAAGCTCCTTCTCGGACCATTTGCTCACTATCCGAGACGCGAGCGATGCGGTCCTGGACTTCCTCCGCCAACCACACCCGCAAGAACGCTCGGTGCATGTCTTGGATCTGAACAGACAACGCTCGTTGCTGTGCCTTTGCTCGGGCGAACGTTGAAAAGCCATCGTGGAAGACGACACGCATGAGCCGTAGTTCAACCCGTCGCTGTTGCTCATGGACGCGTCGACGGACTCGCGTGAACGTGAGCCACCGACCGAAGCGCCACCGAACGCTTTCGCTTGATCGGCGGTGCACCATTTGTCCTTGCATGACTCTCGCGCACGTGAGGATCTTCAATCGGACGCGCCATTCGCTCCAGAACTCTCGCTTGGCTTGCGTCGCGGCAGCGCTCTGGACGACGACAGCGCATTGCTTGCACCACTTTCGCCGGAGAGTTTCACACCGCCAGCGCGTCATAACCTCACGTGATAGCTCGGATTGCTTCCCCTGCAACAGCACCCGCATGAGTCTTCGGGTACGAGCATATCGTCTCCATCGAGACCAGCACTTGGCGCGAAGATCGGCAAGCCAGAGAGCAGCGAAGCGGTCGCAAATTGACTGTCTACGCTCCACCTCGAGCGACGCGCGCTGCTTCCATGAGTTGAAGACTCGCGCAAGGGTTTGGTTGTGGATTCTACCGACCAGCAGCCGTGCGGCACGGTGGCGATGTGCAAACCGCCGCCAGCACGCAAGGACTTCCGCCGTCGCTCGCTCCGCTTGTTGACTGGACAGCACACGCAGTATGCGTCTTGTGCGCGCAGTCTGATGCCACTGCCGTAGTGCACAGCGAGTCTTCCGCTGTGCAAAGGTACGCGCTGCGAGCTTATGCGTCGATCGCAGCGTTCTCTGACGTCCAGCGAATCGTGTCCATGCTGTGAAGCAGCGTGATGCAGTGGCTTGCTGCCATCGAGCGATCACTTGGAGAGACTTCTTCTTCGTCTTGGCATACACCACCCACGCGGCGAACGCTTTGTGCTCCAGTTGGTGGCTCATGAACCCGCTGGCACGCAGCAGCAGCGATCGCGTGCGCTTCTGCTGGTCCACAAACCGTCTCCAGCCGCGGAAGTAGACCGGAAGGAGGCTGAACACTTGGAAGACGAGAGCCTTTTGCTTCAGTGCGTGGCGCAGTGTCCGGTGCTTGGCATATTCTCTCCACGACTGAAAGCACTGCTGAAGCAGCGTCGACTTGGAGAGATAAGCTGCCTTGAGCATCGTGGACTGTACCAGTCGCCGGACACGCGTCTTCTTCTCCCATCTCCGAAGGCAAACCCGGAGCCTGTAGCGCTCGATCGCCTCGCTGTGCCCAGCTTGTTGGGCAAGTAGCGCATGTCGTGCGGCAACGAAGCGCTTCCATATTGCGAGAGACTGCTGCAGCGCGCCGCAAGCACTGGAGCGAGCGATCTGAGCACAAATGCGTCGAAAGTGGTGCCGCGTTCGAGCATTTGAGCGCAGCGCACCAAGACATCGTCGCATGCGAAGGCTCTGGATGTGAAGCTGGGCGTTGTTGAGACGATTTGCAGCCTGCTTCGAGCGCCGAGTCCACGTCTTCCAGTTGGAAAAGTGCGTTCGCGCCAGCCCTCGGTGGGAAAATGTCGCCACGACTGCTAGCTGAGTCTTCTGGAGCTTGCATGTCTTCGTGAAAGCCACCCATCGACGGAACGGAGCGGCCAGTCCGAGGTGCTGCCAGTGAGCTAGTGCTTCCCTAAGCTGACTCCCCTTGGCTCGTGTCACAGCTAGCTTTCCTCGCCACCGTTGGAGCACACGGGCTAGCTTCCATCGCTCGAGATGCGTCGTCGCGCTTTCAAGATCGAGTTTGGCCTTGGCACGCAACTTCCAAGACTTCGTCCAAGCTTGAAAGTGGATCTCCATCACTCGTTCCGTTGACAGCAGCTGTGCCTTTTGCAGCACATGGCGGTGGCGCTTGCGGAGCGACCAGCGCGTCTTCCAGCAGAGGAAACTCGCGTGCATCCGTTGAGACTTCCACTTGTTCATGACGCTCACCATCTGCTGCTTTTGCTTTTGTGTCTTGGAGAATGCTGCGCGCCAGATCATCCAGCATCGACGAGCGCAGTTCTCACAGGACAAACGAGTGACGACATGGACGCTCTCACATGTTCGTCGCATCTTGAGCGCGTGCATTTTCCAGCGGTAGAAGCTAGAGGCTGTGCGCGACAAGCCCATTCGCTGCACGGCATGAGCGCACAGGTTTCGGTCGTCCTTCTTCCGCCCAACAACGTGCTTCCAGACACGAAACACGTGTGCTTTGCGGTACGAGTCCAGGTTCTTGGCGGCGAGCTGTCCGAGCCGTGCGAGTCGAAATCCCTTGCGCCACACACACCACATTCGGCGCATCAAAGACGCTTGACGGATCGCAACCCGCACATGATCCGCTTGAGTGCGACGACTGCGAGTAAGGTTGAGAACTGCAGACCACCGACGGAATGCAGCGTGTTCGCTAGTGACGCGTCGGTGCTGGAGGAATCGCAACGCTGCCTGTTTCTTGCTGCGCTGGCCTTCTATGTGCAGCACGAGAGCCCGCCAGCAGCGGGCTAGCAAGTGGCACTCGCGGTGACGATGCGCAGCTGAAAGAGCAAGGTGCAACATGCTCGCACTGTTGCTGAATGCTCTCCATCGCTTCAAGTGCTCGTTCAAGACGTGTCTGGTGTAGTCGCGGCCTAAGGTCAGCACTACTAGGCGTACAGCCGCGAGTCGTCTCCACCTCCGCCAGATGCGTCCCCGCTCGCTCGTTCGTATCTGCTCCACTCTCTGTGAGTCCAACCGCATCGCACTCTCGTGGTGAAGCTGCCATCCGTGAATCACGACAGTTAGCAGTCTTGTCCGTCGCAATTGTGCTGCTCCTTCGAGCTTCTCCGCCACGGCGAGTCGCATGTCCACCCAGTCCGTCCACGCTGCTAGCCACCTGCGGAGTAGACGAAGGCGTCGCCACATGACGAACTTGACAATCAGCTCGTCCGTCTGGTACTTCGTCTCCAAAACTTGTCTCCATCCACGAATCACTGCACGCTTGCATCGTCGCGATCGAGCCTCGCGGCTCCGATTTACTTTGAATCGACGCATTTGCGCAGTGATCAAGTGCTTCTTCAGGTGTCTCCACCCGCGAGCCAGCAGCCGAGAGCGGAAGTGTCCGTCCGCAGCCAGCAGTTGGTCGTGAGCGAACACTTGGAGACGAGTGTACTGCTTCCATCTCGTGATAGCTCGCTTGCGAGCGAACCCGGCTTGAACGTCGCGGATGTGGCGGTGCTCGTGGACGAGCTGGCGCCACTTTCCCCAGCAATACATCGCTCGTTTCAGTGCATAACTCTCCGATGCGGAAGCCTCTCGCTCGCGCTCGTGCCAGAGCAGCCGCCAGCGTGAGATGGTCTCGCGAAGAAGGCGGCGGCCGCACCGGAGAGAGACCCAGTTGGCTCGCTCGACAAGACACTTGCGCGTCTCGGCGAACAATCGCCACTGCAAAATGCACTGGAAGGCGGCCTCGAGCGCCTCCGATCGCTGGCGGGCCAAGCACTTGCGACGAAGCTTGACAATCGCGACGGCTCGACGACTCCACACTGCGATGATGTCTTTGATGCGAGACAGGAGAACACGGCGAGCAAACTTGTTGAGCGCTGACAAGTTGCTGACGCTGCTCTTCTGAGTCACGTTGATCCGTCGTGCGAGAGCTGCCGGGATGAACAGCTCGCGAGCTACGGCGTGGCTGGCGACCGCATACTTCTCGGGAAGACTTCGCACAATCCACCGGAAGATGGCCGCCACCGCGGCAGTCGGCATGAGCGCCCGCCGCATGCGGACATCCTGGTCCTTGCGCATTTCCACGAGCTTTCGAAGGTGGCGTGTCGACTTCCACTTCTCAAACACCGTCGACAGGAGCTGGGCGTCCGATACGGCCGACTCGAACTCGGCAGCGCGGCGGCTGCTGTCACTGCGCTTGTCTCGTGGGTCGGGGTCATCGAGGTCGTCCGCACTGTCGCCGTGCAGCCGCCGTGAGCGCGTCGACGTGCTACTCGCTGGTCGAGCAGCGCTGCTCTGCAATGTCAGCATGTGGTCCACCGAGAACTGCCGAGTGAAACGAGACGGCGCCACAGCCCCCTCGTCGTCCGAGCTCCGTGACCGCGTGCTGGCTTCGTCCGTGCGCGGAGATGACCGCCGAGTTGGAGAGCCCGGTCGGATCGACGCACCAGGCGACTGCTCCTTTGTGTGCACTCGGTTGCTTCTGAACGAGCCACGCCGTGACAAGACATCGCCGAACATATCAACTCGAGGCTTGATCGAGTCGCGCGATGGTCGTCTCTGCTGGCGCGCACTATCCACTCGATGCATGTCGTGACGTATCGAAGCCGCCACCTTGTCATGCGTCGAGGCCGCAGTCGACAGAGAAGCTCGTGCCCCATGTGACCCAAACTGAGCCGACACGGCCGACTCGATCGCACACAGACGCCGAACGCGCGGCTGGTCTGCAAGGCGAAAGCCCGCGAGCTTGGTGCGCCAGTCCGGCTCCGGGTCGACCGACAGCGACAGCAAGTAGCGGTGGTACACGGCGTCGTCCGGCGCTCCGATGCCGTAGTGCTCGAACACGACACCGGACGCCTGGATGAGCTCGATGAGCGACAGCGGCGGCTCGTCCCTCCCTGGCGTGATGCGACTTGCCCTATCGCTCGCGACCTGCCTGGCAACGCGCTGACGCTCGGCATGCGCGACGATCTGTGTGAGCAGCATGCGCACAGCTTCCTCTTGGCCCTTGCCGCGGTCATACCGACTCGACCGCCGCCGCGTCGCCATTGTCAGTGTCACCAGCCAAACAGCAGCGTCCGTAGCTCGCCCCAGGAGACGCACACCCCTTGCCGATAACTGTCGCGGCTGAAGCGGCGTCCCCGACCTGGAGTTCCCTCTCTCCTCCTCTCGAATTGTGCGTCCTGAACAGGCAGCCTTGACTCCAGCTCGTCATGGCAAGACGGCAAAATGGCCAGAAGGTTGGTGGTGGTGCTCCCAGGTAATCGAGCACTGCGCTGAAGAAGCACTGCATCCCCATACAACGCCCAGAGAACGCGAAGCTTCTATGGAGTTGGTGTTCGGCAACAACTTCGTCCGGCGTTCTCGCGTGCTTGTTAGCCAGCGTTGAGGGAGTTGGCGAATCGGTGTTGGGTCAAGGATCCCAACAATCGACCATGGCTGCTCAGGTCGAGGTTTTCGCCGACCTGAGAGCAAAAATGCTGCACCCAGACATCAAGCATCGGCTGACACCGCTCGTCCGCAACCAGCGACTGCAAGCGATATGCAACACACAATAGCCAGCAATGGGAGACACAGATCGACTTCATCAGCCATCGCGGCTCCTCATCACTGAGTCCATGCCACACACTGACGGAGCTGTGACGAGACACGCACTCCAATTCATTCACGGTCACAACACCACCATCTCTGCCTCGCTGCATAATGCAGCTTGCATTGCGACCGAGCATCAGCTGCATCGGCGGCTGCAGCAATGCCGAGGGGGTCGGGTACACACAGCAGAACTCCTTGATCCTTCAAATGGACCGGGAAGCCTCACGACACCAACTTCATGCTTGAAAGCATGACGCAATACCCACCACCGACTTGATGTCAAGCCAACTCGGTCAACAAGACACTGCTCGCCTTCCGCTTTGCCACCACGAACCACGCGTCGTGCTCACTGCGGACGCTCTCAACTCCCCACGAGAGTGGATGAACCGACACTCGAAAGCGACTCGTACGGCACGGGGATGCGCGCGCACTCTGCTGCCTCAACCAACTCCACTTCGGGCATCACGTTCTCCACCGCCACCACGTTGTTCTCCTTCTGCCGACGTGCCAGGTCCGTCTTGACTTCGTACGCCAGGTCCCAACATGGAGATGTGGCAATCCCCTGGAGATGATCGACTACCGCTGGACTCAGGAACGGCCACAGCTCGGAGATGCTCGGATTCTTGTCCAGGTGCTGCTTCGCCGGCCGACACATCCCCCGAAGAACCACCGCATACGTCTCGGCGTCCGCTTCCGCATGGTCGACGAGGGTACACTGCGGCTGGATGGTCGTGTAGCACGCCTGCAGATTCATCTAGAGGCGAATCATGTCGCTCGGCGCCGTTCGGCCCAGCTCTCGCCCGTTGAACACCTTCGCCGGAGTCAGGTTGGCGCCAGCAGTTGCTGGAAAGTTGTCGTCGTTGCCAAAAATGTTCTTGACCTGCACGAGCATGAAGGAGACCTTGTCACCGTCGCGGAACATCGGGATGAGCAGATCCGCCCCCTCCTGGTTGCGCGGGAGCACGGCCGCCACTCGCCGGCCCAGCAAGAACCACAGCGTGTGTTCGGTCGGTTGTTTGGCCAGCTGCACGAACTGGCAGAAGCTCACCTTCCAGTCTTTCCACTTGGAGATCCATGTGTCGAAGCGGTCTCGGTAGTCCCCGTCGATTGTCTTGTCGATCAGCTCCCCCTTCTCTTCTGTGTTGCAGAATCTCGGCGACGGACCATAGAGCAATTCGAGGAAGTCCCGCACGGGACAAAATCGGCCGTCTAGCACAGGTAACGCATCGACCGCTGTGCTGAGAGTCTTCTCGACCGCCTTGTCCATTGCCAGCAGCAGGAAGATGCGAGCCACGACCTCGCCGATGCCTCCCGTGTCGACGACGCCCTGCAGCAGCATCTCCTTGAACTGAGGCAGAATGAACTTCTCCAACGCCGGCGGGTTCAATTGACGCCACAATTGTGTCGTCCCTAGCGCCAGGACCGGTTCGGCCTTGTAGCTCGTAATGTGCGCCTCATTCGTATGGGTCACGTAGTGCAGCACGACCATGAAATCCGCGACCATCCGCGCCGCATACGCACTCGACGAGTGTGGACATAGGCCGAGTCGGCAAACAGAGATGCGACCCCGAGCAGTGTCTCGCTGTTGTAGCTTGCGACCGACGTAATATCCAAGCCGAGCAGCAGCTTCGACGCAGCAAAGTCGATCAGCTGCGTCATGTCATTCTTGGCGCTTCGTGCCCACAGCGGCCGCCCCATCAACACCAGCGGGTTCATGCGCCAGTCCTCTTGTCTGAGCTTGATCGTCACGCTTCTCTGGTAGTCGTGCTGTTCAGAGTGAGTGAACAAAATGTCGTTGGTCTGCGTCAACACGAACGGAGGAAACGAGGTCGTCACCTTTCCGTCGCGCCGTAAGGATGGGTCTGCCGAGCTCGGGGGTACAAAATTGTGAATCTTGGAGTTGGTGTCCACGAGCACACCAAAGATACATCCGTCGCTGCCCAGCGCGCTGTTGGCGTACTCAAGTACCCGGAGCAGCAGTCGGAAGTAACTGGCGCCGCCTTCTTTCCCCGTCTTGAGTAATGCACGAGCCTCGTCGACGACGAACACGAGTACTGGCTTGTCTGGACACTGCATCTTCTGTGGTCCTTGCGTACTCCCGGCACTCTCCAAGCTGCGGACAACCGCGGCGTCCGCGCTCTTCTCTCTGAACAGCGCCAGCCACTCCGCCCCCACCGCGCTCCAGTGCTTGCGGGCGTAGTGAAACGCCCTCAGCAACCGCTGGGCGATGAAGTCCTCAGGCCTGTTCGGATGCTTTCTGGGGAAGAACCACTCCTTCAGCTCGGTGGTCGAGAGGGAAAGTCGGACGAGTGGCCGCTGCTGCGCGCGCACACGTACAAAACGCGCATGCTGAAGTCGGACTGATGACCATCCGCCACTCGTTGGGCGAGGTTGTACAGCAGCCGGCTCTTGCCGAAGCCTGAGCTCTGCGAGAGCGTCACGAACGGAAATGTGTAGTCGGCCACCTTCTTAGGATACTGCGCGCAGCATCGCTCGAGGTACTTGCGGAACTTGTCGTCCGCGTCGCCGACGTACTCCTGGTTGAATGCCGCAGACAGCGCCTCCACCGCCTTGGGATCTGGCTCACGGGCTGCCTCCTTGCGCTCCAAGAAAGCCGTCACCTCGGTTTCGGCGGCAGGAAGCACCGCTTGTATGTCGTCAGGAGTTACTCCTCGATCTTCGTACGCTTTCCAAACCGTGAGAACGAGCTTCCCATCGATTCCTTCGTTCTTTCGCACGACTTCGTCGATCTGGAGCTTCACCGCCTTCTGGCCCCCGCTTTTCAGTCTCTCGGGCAGCTTCTCGAACACTACCGCTGACAGCACATCCGTCAACGTTGCTTGTTCGCTACCTTGCGCCTTCTCCCCCAGATCCTCCTCCTCTTCTTGCTTCTCCTCTAGAGCGGCGCTCACCACCTCGACGCCCACCGTGTCGATCTCCATCGCGTCAGCACCTACTGCCTCTGCGCTGGTGGTCTCTTCGTCGATCTCCATCGGCTGAGGGAACGGGCGCTTCATCCCGCGCGGCTCCATCCATCGCCGTCACCACCTCCATCGGTCCATCGGTCCATCGGTCCATCGGGTCGGTCGGTTCCCCTCGCGTCCGTAATGGCTCGCGGGCTGAGGGACGGGAAACACCCAGGCGGAGGTCGCGCGCCATCGCAGCCAGCGCTTCGTTTCGCCAAGGGGCGCGGCTGCTGGGCGGCAAGGGGCGCCACACAGCCGAGTCGAGCCGCACAAGCCATTTGAATGATCGAGCGGTCGGCGAGACGTCCGAGCAGAGATCGCGACCGGGATGGCCGCGACCAAGACGAGCGCCAAGCTGCTGCTGGCCGACAACGACGGGAGGGCGAGCGCCACGGTGGGGAGCGGAGCGCCAGCGGCCGAGTGGAGCGCCGCCAACCGCCTCGAGGTGCGCGCGTGGGCCAAGCTCAACCCACAAGGTGACGTGTACAGCCCGCGCACGGGCCACACGGTCACGAGCACCGGTACGGACGCGACGTGTGCTGCTGTGGCGATTATGGGAGACGCGCTGACGGGGATTGTATGGCGCGCAGATGGACACTTGTACGTCTTTGGCGGCACGGATCGCCGGCGGAGGCAGCAGGATCTCTACCAGCTCGACATTGGTGCGTCCTGCGAGTGCTGTATTGATGTCTGGCGGCTGCTGACGCATGCTGTGCGTCTGCCCATTGCAGAGAGCAACCAGTGGTCGCAGGTGCAGACGCAGGGCTCGCTGCCCCCGCGGCGCTCGGGGGCGCTGGGCGTCATGCACGACAACCGCATGTTCCTCTTCGGCGGATACGACGGCCGCGACGGCAACTTCTTCAACGACCTCTTCTTTTTCAACTTTGGTGCGTTTGACTGCCCCCTTTATCACTACAGACTGCAGTCTTGCTGACCCCCTATGCCTGTGGATGACCATGCAGAGAACCACCGATGGGACGAGATGCCGAGTGTCGCGGAACATCGCCCCGAGGCGCGCACGGACCATATCATGGCCCTCCACGAGTCGAGTATCTACATCTTCGGCGGCTACAATGGGTCCAACCGGTTCAACGACCTCTGCGAGTACAGCCTCGAGCGCAAGCGCTGGAACCGCATCGACGCCAAGGGGGCGATCCCGTCGCGCCGGTTCGGCCACAGCGGCGTCGTCCACGCGGCCAGCAACCGGCTCATCGTCTTTGGCGGCTGGGACGGACGCGACACGCTCAATGACCTGTACGAGTACAGCATGGAGACGCGCGAGTGGCGGAAAATGGAGACGCGCGGCATCAGCCCGCCGCATCG
>JAADYF010000693.1:0-15090 GCA_023338175.1 Phytopythium delawarense
TAATTTTAATTATAATTTAATATTATAAAAAATATTTTATTAAATTATAATTAATTATATTACTACTAAATATAATTAATTAAAAAATTAATTATATTTTTATAAAAAAATTACTATTTATTTTGATATTTTTTTACCATTCTAAGGCATCGCTACACCAAACATAAATAAAACCAACAATTAATTCAACTAAAAATTCTATCATTGTCCAAAAACCTAATGAAAAATTAGAACTTAAAGTTAAAACCCAAGGAAAAACAAAAACAGCTTCTAAATCAAAAATAATAAAAAGAATTGCAACTAAATAAAATTTTACATCAAAAACTTTTCTAGCATCATCATATGGATTAAAACCACATTCATAAGCTGTTAATTTTTCTAAATCATCTTTTTGTTTTACTAATATAAAAGATAAATTAAAAATTAAAATTGATAAGAATAAACTTAAAAGTAAAAATATAAAAATATTTGAATAATTTAATAACATAATTTTTTTTTTTTTAATTAATAATATAAAACGGAAAAAACGGGACTTGAACCCGCGACCAATAACGTGACAAGCTATTACTCTAACCAACTGAGCTACTTTTCCTTTTATATTTTATTAGTGTAAATTAATAGCATCATTAATATAAATACAAGTTAATATAGTAAATACATAAGCTTGTATCATAGCAACACCAATTTCTAAACCTATTAAAAATACTAATAACATTAAAGGTATAAAATGTGCTAAAAATATTAAACTATTTACACTTAACATTGTCCAAGCAAAACCTGCAATAATTTTTAATAAAGTGTGACCAGCCATCATATTAGCAAAAAGTCGAACAGGTAAACTAATTACACGAAAAATATAAGAAATTAATTCTATTGGTACTAATAAAGGTACTAATGCAATGCTTGAACCACTAGGTAATAATAAATTTAAAAAATTTATTTTATGTTTTTTAATACCTATTAAATTAAAACCTATATAAACTGTTAAAGCTAATGTAAAAGTTATAATTAAATGACTTGTTAAAGTAAAACTATAAGGTATAATACCTATTAAATTACATAATAATAAAAAAAAAAAAATTACAAAAATTAAAGATACAAATTGTTTATTATCTTTACCGCCAATATTTGCATAAGTTAATTCTAAAGTTGCTGTAAATATTGATTCAAAAATTTGTTGAAAATTTGTTGGAACAAATTTAGTTTTTATAGAAATATAAATATATATAAATAAAAAACCTATAATTGTTATTAAAGAAGCGTTAGAAAACACAAAAGGTATTTGAAAAATAGGTAAAATTTCAAATTGTTCAAATGGACTTATTATAAACATAAATTAATTACCACCCCACCAGTAAACTGATACAAATAAAAATAACCAAACAACGTCTACAAAATGCCAATACCAAGCAGCAGCTTCAAAACCAAAATGGTGTTGTTTTGTAAAATGATGATTAATTAATCTTATAGTACTTACTAAAATAAATATGGTACCTACAATAACATGGAAACCATGGAAACCTGTTAATAAATAAAAAGTAGAACCATAAATACCATCTGATATTGTAAAATTACTTTCAATATATTCATAACCTTGTATTAAAGTAAATACAAAAGCTAATGAAATAGTTAATACTAAACTTAAAATAGCATTTTTTCTATCACCATATACTATTGAATAATGTGCCCAAGTAATTGTTGCACCTGAAGATAATAATATTATAGTATTTAATAAAGGAATTCCCCAAGCATTTACTGTTTCAATACCTAATGGTGGCCATAAAGAACCTATCTCAGGTGTAGGAGCTAAAGCTGAATGAAAAAAAGCCCAGAAAAAACTTACAAAAAATGATAATTCAGTACCAATAAATAATAAAACACCTTTTCTTAAACCCATTTGTACTTGTTTAGTATGATTACCTTCATATACTGCTTCTCTAACAATATCACGAAACCATGTATACATAGTAAAAGCAACAATTAAAAAACCTGTTAAAGTTAATATACTGCTACCATCATATCCATGTAAATACATTACAAAACCAAAAGTTAAAAAGAATAATCCAAAAGATATTACAAAAGGCCATGGACTAGCATCAACTAAATGAAATGGGTGTTGTATTTTTGTAGTATTTTCAGTAATTTTTTTAAAAAATAATAAATCGTTTTTAAATTTATCTATTTTTCTAATATCAGTTGTTGTTTCAATTTTTAAATTTTTTTTATTTATATAATAATAATTTTTCATAAAATTTTAATTTTGAAAAAAATAAAATAAATATTTTTTTTTAATAATTAATTATTTAATTATAAATAATATTACTTAAATAATATTATTTTTTTAATAATTAAATTTTTAAATATAAAATGAATTTTAGGTTTAATGAAAAGTTGCAATTGATTCACTAATTCATCTTAAACTTCTACCAAATTAACTTATTTCAATAAATATAATAATATCGTTAAATTTTACTTTATTTAATAATTTACCTAATTTACATTTTTGAATATATATAATACTTGATATTTTCTTTTCTATAAATTTATTAATAATTAAATTATTTTGAGAAGCATATTTTTTAATAAGTATAATTTGCTTTTATAATTTCTGATCCGATGTACTCACTCAAACATATCCTTATATTTCATATTTATTATTTATAATATGTTTATTTAAATAATTTTTTTAAAGAAAAAAACTTTATTTTAAAAACATTACAAAAGTAATTTTTAATCATCATCAGAATTATAACTACTACTGCTTTCACTATTAGAATAGTGATTATTAAAATAACTATTTTGATATTTTTGAATTAATTTTTGCATATTTTGATCTTGAAATTTTTCTTCATAATATTGAGATATTTCTACATTTTCTTTTAAAGAAAAACCTGAAGAGGTTATATTATTGCTATAAAATGGATTATAATATCTTAAATGCTCTGTATTAATATCTTTTGAAATCCTATTAAATCTTTCTTTATGATCATCTCCTAAATTAAATATTAATTGATTATAATATTCAAATAATTTATTAAAAGTTTTAATTTCAATTTCATCATATATATCTTCTTTTTTTATTCTATTTAAAGATAGATTACTTATCATTTCTTCTTCTTGTCCTCGTAATATTCTTTCATTTAAAATATTATAATTTATATTAGACATTTGTTCTACTTTTTCTAAAAAAGAAAAAGTTTTTGTAACTTCCTGATTAAGATTTTTTATTCTATAATCTTCTAGAAATCCACCAATTATTGAATAAGCAAACTCAAACTCACCCTTTTCAAAAAAGATTTTATTAAGTAAAGTATTTGAATTATTATTATCATATAAAATTATTATTCTTTTATAAGCAGTAAACGCTAAATTTAAAATATCTATACTTTTTTGATGTATTTCAGAATACATATCTCTAATTTCAATTATAGAATCATTATTAATAGTAATAGAAGATGTAAGTAATTCGTATTGATTATCAAAAATTTCCTCTATATCTTCTGAAAGACCATTAAATACTTTTTCATAATTCACTATATTTATTATTTCATCAGCATTTAAATGATATATAAAACGATAATTCGAAATATCATAAGTCGATTCAATTTCTTTTTGAAATATTCCATCATAGTGACTATAAACACTAACATCTGATTCGGATTCTTCATCATATTTATCAGAATCCGAATCAGATGGAGCATCTTGACAAAAAACAATAGAATTTGAAAAAAAATCAGAGAAAAAAACAATATTAAAAAAAACTAATAATAATAAATTAAGAGTGAAAATAAATAGATCAATTTTACCTTTATTTATAAAAAAAGGTAAAGTTTCTATTTGTATACTGGTTGGTAATGAAGTTATGTTTTCCTTTATGGGAGTTATTTTTATAAAAAAAATATGTTTATAAAAACTTTTTAAAATAATTATTGAAATGATGATGAAATAAAATGTTAATATTATTATCATAAATTTTTATTTTGTATCTGCTCTAAATTAAAATTAATTTAATTTTTTTTAAAGATGGCTTTAGTAGAGACTTTCTAAATAACATCTATATATGAATAAATACAGGTACTTAAAACTGAAGAATTCTTTATAATTTTAGTACCATTGGTACCAATAACGGAACCATTATATAAAAATGGTGCTAATATTATTATTATATATATAAGAATCAAAAAGCATATAAATATACTTGAAGAATTTCCAATAGAATAAAAAATATAATTATTAATATTAATATAACTTAAAATAAAAAATTAAAAATTAATATTAAATTTTAATTTTTTTATATCTTTATAATATTGTTTTTTTGTGTTTATTGTTTTACTTTTATTTTTTGATGTTTGAATAATTTCATTAGTTATATTTTTTAAATTTGAATTTGATAATAACCATATAATTGATTTTTTAATTTGTTTATCTTCATTTAAAAAAATTAAAAAATAAGCATCTTTTTTTTTTTTACTTTTTTTTTTGTTAGGTATACTTATTGCTTTTAATTTTGGTAATAAATTTTTTATACATTTTATTAGAATAAAAATAGGTTTTTGTTTTGTATTTTTTTTTAAATTGATTAAAATATTTTTAAATATATATTCAGAATTAGTTTTTTTACCTTTTTTTAATATTATATTTGTAAATATTCTTTTTATTTTAAACTCTTCGTAATTTAGTTCCATATTTTGATCTTGAAGTTTTTCTTTTTAATATACCTAATAAATCATATTTACCTCTAACAATATGATATTTTACACCAGGTAAATCTTGTACTCTACCACCTCTTACTAAAACAATTGAATGTTCTTGTAAACTATGTCCAATACCTGGTATATATGAAATAACAGTATATCTACTACTTAATCTAACTTTTGCTATTTTACGTAAAGCTGAGTTAGGTTTTTTAGGTGTAGTTGTATATACTCTTAAACAAATACCTTTTTTTTGAGGACATTTTTTTAATGCAGGACTTTTATTAATTTTTTTTTTTTCTAAACGTTTTTGTTTTTGTAAAAATAATTGATTTATTGTTGACATAAATTTTTTTAAATTTATTTGAATAATAACGGATTTGAACCGCTAACATTTTCGGTGTAAACGAAATACTCTACCAATTGAGCTAATTATTCTTTGGGCCTAAGTAGACTTGAACTACTGACTTTACACTTATCAGGCGTATACTCTAACCAACTGAGTTATAGGCCCTTTTGAAGTAAAAGGATTCGAACCTTTGATTATCCGTACCAAAAACGGAGGCCTTACCACTTGGCTATACTTCAAATATAAAAATAAAGCTTATGCTTAGAAAGATTCGAACTTTCATTTTATAGATCCGCAATCTAACGCTTTATCCATTAAGCTATAAGCATTTTATTTTTATTTTTAATAATTTTTATTTTAATTATATAATTTTCACTTAAAGTTTTTTTTACAATTATTAAAAAATTTAATAATTGAAAAATATCTTTAAAATTTATATCAATTTTTTGTATATAATTTTTATATATAAAATGTTCACGAGATTTTTTATTCACATGAGGTGATTTTAATAACGTAAAAATTTTATTTTTATTTTTGATTTTAAATATACCTTTTATTTTAGTATTTTTAAAATAATTTTTATTTTTGATTTTTAATAAATTTTTTTTAATATTATTAATTTTTTTAATTGATTTAAAAGTTATTCTTAGAATATACATAAATATATTTTATAAAAAATTTTGTCTGGAGGTGGATTTGAACCACCGACACAAAGATTTTCAGTCTTTTACTCTAACCAACTGAGCTATCCAGACGTAAATATTATATTAATAAATATAAATAAATTTTATTTAAATATGATAATATAATATTGGGAAAAATAAATAAAAATAATATAAATTGAGTATTAATTAATAATACTATACTTTGAATTTTATTTATTTGAGAAACATATAATTTTTTAAAAATTTTTTCAAAATAAATTATTTTTATAATTTTTAAATAATAAAATGAACTAATAACACTTATTATTATACCAAAAAAAACTAAACTAAAATAATTATTTTTAATAGCTGAAAAAAATATAAATAATTTAGAAAAAAAACCAGCTAAAGGAGGTATACCAGCTAATGAAAAAATATTTATTACCATAATAGCTGCAATTAATTTATTAATTGTAGATAAATTAGATAAATCTGTTAAATATTTTATAGGTTTATGATTAATATTTAAAGATAAATAAGAAGTCCATAAATTAATACTAGTTATTATATAAATTATAATATATAATAAAATAAAAGGTATATTATTTAATAAATTTGATGTAAACCCTATAAGGATAAAACCTACGTGACTTATTGAACTATAAGCTAATAATCTTTTTATTTTTTTTTGTTGTAAAGCAGATAAAGCACCAATTAACATTGAAAAAAAAGATACTATATAAAAAAAAATTTCAAAAAAAAATGAAATATTAAAAAATATATCAAAAAAAAAACGAATCAAAATACCTATAAAAGCTATTTTAGGTACAATAGCAAAAAAACTTGAAATATTATTAGGAGCACCTTCATAAACATCAGGTAACCAAAAATGAAAAGGTACAGCACCTATTTTAAAAAGTATACCAGCTATTATAAAAATTAATGAATAAAGAATACCTAAAAGTAAATCAGTATTTTTTAAAAAATCAATATTTGAAATAAATAAAAAAATGGTATTAAAATTTAATGAACCTATTATAACGTATAAAATAGAACAACCAAAAAGAATAAAACCTGAAGCAATTGAACCTAAAATAAAATATTTTAAAGCCGCTTCAATAGAAATTATAGATTTTTTTTGTGATGCAGTTAATATATAAAAACTTAAACTTTGTAATTCAATAGCTAAATATAAAGTAATAAAATGGTTTGAAGATATTAAAACCATTAAACCTAATAAAGATATTAACATTAAAATATTTATTTCATATGAATTTATTTTTTGTTGAATAATATAACGTTGTTGTGTAAAAAAACAAATTATTGTAGATAATATTAAAATAATTTTAATAAATTGAGTAAAATTATTAATAATTAATACGCCATTCATAACATTATTTGAAATATTATTTATATTAAAAGTTAGAATTAAAAGAATTAACAATAAATATATTATTATAGAATTTAAATTTTTAGTGATCAAAATTTTTTCATAATTTTGATTATTTTTATAAAAAACTCCAAATAATAATAAAATTAATAAAATAGTAGTTAAAAAAAATTCTGGAATAAGAATTTCAAAATTATTATTAAAAATTTCTTGTAAAATCATAATATTATTAAATAAAATAAAATAAATAAATATTATAAAAATATTTATCTACTATATATGCTATATATTTATAAACTTTTTAATTTATAAATATAGATATTTCGTTTTAAATAAATTAAATTAAAAATTAAAATGGCTTTAAAAAAAATAAAAAATTTTTCTATAAATTTTGGTCCACAACATCCAGCAGCACATGGTGTTTTAAGATTAATTTTAGAATTAAATGGTGAAGTAGTTAAAAAAGCTGATTCACATATAGGTCTTTTACATAGAGGGACTGAAAAATTAATTGAATATAAAAATTATTTACAAGCATTACCTTATTTTGATAGATTAGATTATGTATCAATGATGTGTCAAGAACATGCTTATGTTTTAGCAATTGAAAAATTATTAAATTGTGATGTACCTTTAAGAGCACAATATATTAGAGTTCTTTTTTCTGAAATAACACGTATTTTAAATCATTTATTAGCAGTTTGTTGTCATGCTTTAGATGTAGGTGCAATGACACCTTATTTTTGGGGTTTTGAAGAACGTGAAAAACTTATGGAATTTTATGAAAGAGTTTCTGGAGCACGTATGCATGCAGCTTATTTTAGACCTGGTGGTGTTCATCAAGATTTACCTAAAGGTTTATTAAATGATATTTATATTTTTTGTGATCAATTTAATACTAGATTAGATGAAATTGAAGAAATGTTAACAAATAATCGTATTTGGAAACAAAGATTAGTTGATATAGGTATTGTTACAGCTAAAGAAGCTTTAAATAGAGGTTTTAGTGGTGTTATGTTAAGAGGTTCAGGTATTGCTTGGGATCTAAGAAAAACACAACCTTATGAAATTTATGATAAATTAGATTTTGACATTCCTGTTGGTACTAATGGTGATTGTTATGATAGATATTTAATAAGAATTGAAGAAATGCGTCAATCTATAAAAATAATTTATCAAGTTATTAATGAAATACCTGAAGGACCTATAAAATTAGATGATAAAAAAATAACAAGTCCAAATAGAATTCAATTAAAAAATTCAATGGAATCTTTAATACATCATTTTAAATATTATTCTGAAAATATTACAGTTAATAGTGGTGAAACATATACTATGATTGAAGCTCCTAAAGGTGAATACGGTGTGTATTTAGTATCAAATGGTACTAATAAACCTTATAGATGTAAGATAAGATCTCCAGGATTTGCACATTTATCAGCATTAGATTTTTTAGCAAAAAATCATATGATAGCTGATGTAGTAACTATTATAGGTACTTTAGATGTTGTTTTTGGAGAAATCGATAGATAAATTAAACAATTTTTATGAAAAATAATTTATTTAAAAAATATAAATTAAATCAATTACAAAAAATAAAACAAAACTTTAAATATATTTATATTTTTCGTTATTATGATATGAATATTAACGAAACAATATTAATAAAAAAAAAATTAAAAAAATTAAATTATAAATCATTAATTTTAAAACAAAATTTAATAACTAAATATTTTCCTAATATTAAAAGTCAAAATTCTGTTTTAATTATTTATGGTAATTATGATAATTTAAATATTATAAAAGATTTTTTAAATTTTAAAAAACTTGAATTAATTTATTTAATAATTGATAATAATATTTATTCAAATTTAAAAATTAAAAAAATTTTATTTAATAATAATATACCTTTAAATAGTTTAATAATAAAACCTTTTTTAAATTTTTTATATTATTTAAGAAAAATTTAAAAAAGGCGAATATAACTTAAAGGTAGAGTGTTAGATTGTGGGTCTAAGTGTTATGGGTTCAAATCCCATTATTCGCCCTTTTTTATCATTTTTCTTACTTTTAAAATTGGAATATGTTTTCTAATAGTTCTCTATTATTAATTTTACTTATTTTACCTTTACTATCAATATTTATATTGTTTTTCATTAAAGATGACAAATTAGTTAAAAATTTTAGTATTTTTATGTCATTTTTTATTTTCATAATTTCATTGCCTTTGTGGATATTATTTGATAAATCTACTTCTAATTTTCAATATTTATTTAAAATTGAATGGATAAGTCAATTTAATATTAATTTTTTTTTAGGTGTAGATGGTATCTCACTTTTTTTCATTATTTTAACAACTTTTTTAATACCTATTTGTATGTTAATTAGTTATGAAATTGTAACAAAGAATGTAAAAGAATATTTTATTTTATATTTTATATTAGAATTTTGTTTAATTATTTCTTTTAGTGTATTAGATTTATTAATTTTTTATATTTTTTTTGAAAGTGTTTTAATACCGATGTTTTTAATTATAGGTATTTGGGGTTCAAGAGAACGTAAAATTAAAGCTTCTTATTTATTTTTTATGTATACACTTGCAGGTTCTTTATTTATGTTTATAGCTATTATACATTTATTTTTAACTGTAGGTACAACAGATTATCAAATTTTATTTTACAGTAATTTTAAATTTTCTTATGAAAAATTATATTGGTTAGCTTTTTTTTTATCTTTTGCTGTTAAATTACCTATGTTACCTTTTCATGTATGGTTACCTGAAGCTCATGTAGAAGCTCCAACAGCAGGTTCTGTTTTATTAGCAGGTATTTTATTAAAATTAGGTTCATACGGTATGGTTCGCTTTTTAATACCTTTATTTCCAAAAGCTACTATATATTTTACACCTTATGTTTTAGTTTTATGTTTAATATCTGTTATATATGCATCATTAACTGCTATTAGACAAACAGATTTAAAACGTATTATTGCTTATGCTTCAGTAGCTCATATGAATTTTATTGTATTAGGTATTTTTTCTTTAACTATACAAGGTTTAGAAGGTAGTATTATACAAATGATTAGTCATGGATTAGTTTCGAGTGGTTTATTTTTTTCTATAGGTTGTTTATATGATCGATATCATACACGTTTTATTAACTATTATGGTGGTTTAGCACATACAATGCCTTTATTTTGTATAGTATTATTTATATATGTTTTAGCAAATATGTCAATTCCAGGTTCAAGTAGTTTTGTAGGTGAAATTTTAATATTAACTGGTGTTTTTGAAGATAATACAACAACAGCTATTTTTGCTACTATTGGTATGTTTTTGGGAGGTATATATTCTTTAATGTTTTATAACAGAATTTGTTATGGAAATATTCAAAATATTTATTTAAAAATTTATTATGATTTAACTTATCGTGAATTTTTAATCCATATAATTTTAATTATAAATATTTTTTTATTAGGATTATATCCTAAAATTTTTGAAAGTTGTATGCATGAAAGTATTACTAAAATTTTAGTACATATAGATTTTTCTTATTTTTATTAAAAATAAATATTAATTTATTTTTTTTTAATAAAAGCCCTTTTAGTCTAGTGGTTAGGACATTGCCTTTTCACGGCAAAAACACGGGTTCAATTCCCGTAAAGGGTATTTAAATATATTTATTTTATTTATATATTTAAAAAAATATGATAATTTAATAACCTAAATGGCTATTGAATTATCATATATACTAGAATCAAATATTAAAAAATATAAAGATGAAAAAAGTTTACAAGAAACAGGTATTGTTCTTTCAATGAGTGATGGTATTGCTAGATGTTACGGTTTAACTAAAATCCAAGCGGGTGAAATGGTTGAATTTAATAATGGTAATATTAAAGGTATGGCTTTAAACTTAGAACCTGATGTAGTAGGTGTTGTTGTTTTTAGTAATGATAGAGAAATTCAAGAAGGTAATTTTGTTAGAAGAACAGGTTCTATTGTTAGTGTTCCTGTAGGTATTGAATTATTAGGTCGTGTAGTTGATGCTTTAGGTCAACCTATTGACGGTAAAGGTCCTATTAATACTAATCAAGAAAGTAGAGTTGAAATAAAAGCACCAGGTATTATGCCTAGACAAAGTGTTAAAGAACCTGTGCAAACAGGTTTAAAAGCTGTAGATAGTTTAATTCCTATTGGTAGAGGTCAAAGAGAATTAATTATTGGTGATAGACAAACAGGTAAAACTTCTATTGCGATTGATACTATAATTAATCAAAGAGAACCTCATTTAAAAAAAGATGCTGATAATCAAATTTATTGTATTTATGTAGGTGTAGGTCAAAAAAGATCAACTATAGCTGAATTAACAAAAACTTTAGAAGAAAAAAATGCAATGTTTTTTTCAATTATAGTAGCAGCAACTGCATCAGATTCAGCTCCTTTACAATTCTTAGCTCCTTATACAGGTTGTGCTTTAGGTGAATTCTTCAGAGATAACGGAAAACATGCTGTTATTTTTTATGATGATTTATCTAAACAAGCTGTTGCTTATAGACAAATGTCATTATTATTAAGAAGACCTCCAGGTAGAGAAGCTTATCCTGGTGATGTTTTTTATTTACACTCTAGATTATTAGAAAGAGCTGCTAAAATGAATAATAAAATTGGTGGTGGATCATTAACTGCATTACCTGTTATTGAAACACAAGCTGGTGATGTTTCTGCTTATATACCTACAAATGTTATTTCAATTACTGATGGACAAATTTTTTTAGAAACTGAATTATTTAATCAAGGTCAAAGACCAGCTATTAGTGTTGGTTTATCTGTAAGCCGTGTTGGTTCTTCTGCTCAAATTAAAGCTATGAAACAAATAGCTGGTACTATGAAATTAGAATTAGCTCAATTTAGAGAAGTTCAAGCTTTTGCTCAATTTGGTTCTGATTTAGATGCTACAACACAGCAACAATTACATAGAGGTGTTAGATTAACAGAAATGTTAAAACAAGGTTTAAATGTTCCTTTATCTGTAGAAGATCAAATTGTTATTATTTTTTTAGGTGTTAGAGGTTTTTTAGATAAAATTGCTGTAGATAAAATATCTATTTTTGAAAATAAATGGTTAGCTTTTATAAAAAATAATCATTCAGATATTTTAGATGAAATTTTAACTAAAAAAGAAATTTCAAAAGAATTAAATCAAAAAATAACTTTATTAGCTACTGATTTTACTAATAATTTTATAAATAAAATATAATAAATAATTATATTTTATTTATATATATATTAATATAATATTTATTTTAAAAAATTATAAATTTTTTAAAATATTTTGTTTTGGTATATATTTTTTTTAAAAATATTTAAAAATTTTATTTTTATTTATTTTTAAATAAATAATTTATTTTTGTTTATATTAAAAATTAAAAATTAAAATAAAAATTATTATGACAATAACAAATTTTTTAAAAAATCAATTTACTTTTTTAGACATGGCTGAACCTTGGCAAATAGGTTTTCAAGATCCAGCAACTCCAGTTATGGAAGGTATTATAAATTTTTATCATGATATAATGTTTTTTTTAGTTATTATAACAGTTTTTGTTTGTTGGATGTTATTTAGAGTTATTTATCTTTTTGATGAAAATAAAAATAAAACTCCTTCTACTGTTATACATGGTGCTACTATTGAAATTATTTGGACTACTATTCCAGCTTTAATTTTATTAACAGTTGCTATTCCATCTTTTGCTTTATTATATTCAATGGATGAAGTTATTGATCCTATTATTACTGTTAAAGTTATAGGTAGTCAATGGTATTGGAGTTACGAATATTCTGATAATTTAGAATTTTCTGATGAACCTTTAATTTTTGATAGTTATATGGTACAAGAAGATGATTTAGAAATAGGTCAATTAAGAGTATTAGAAGTTGATAATCGTGTTGTAGTGCCTACTAATAGTCATATAAGAGTTTTAATTACATCTTCAGATGTTTTACATTCATGGGCAATTCCTTCTTTAGGTATTAAATTAGATGCTTGTCCAGGTCGTTTAAATCAAACTTCTATGTTTATTAAAAGAGAAGGTGTGTTTTATGGTCAATGTAGTGAAATTTGTGGAGTAAATCACGGTTTTATGCCAATAGTTGTTGAAGCTGTTTCATTAGAAGATTATTTAACTTGGTTAAAAAATAAAATTAATTTTGATTTAAATGTATAATTAAAAAATTTTATGTTTTTTAAAATAATAAGTATAATAATAATAATATTATTATTATTTTCAGATATAAAAAATATTAAAAATAAAATTAAACAATTTTTTAAAGAAAAATTATAATTAAAAAAACCATTGCTTTTTTTAATTAATTTTATAAAAATAATTTTTAATTTAAAAATTTTATAAAAAAAAAAAATGATTTTACAAAATATAAAAAAATGGTCAACAAGATGGCTTTTTTCAACAAATCATAAAGATATTGGTACTTTATATTTAATTTTTGGTGCTTTTTCAGGTATAGTTGCAACAACTATGTCTGTTTTAATTAGAATAGAATTATCACAACCTGGTAATCAAATTTTTATGGGAAATCATCAATTATATAATGTTATGGTTACAGCACATGGATTATTAATGTTATTCTTTGTTGTTATGCCTATATTAGTTGGTGGTTTTGGTAATTGGTTTGTTCCTTTAATGTTAGGTGCTCCAGATATGGCTTTTCCACGTTTAAATAATATTAGTTTTTGGTTATTACCACCATCATTATTATTATTAGTGTCTTCTGCTTTAGTAGAATCAGGTGCAGGTACTGGTTGGACAGCATATCCACCTTTATCAAGTGTAACTGCACACTCTGGACCTTCAGTAGATTTAGCTATTTTTAGTTTACATTTATCTGGTATTTCATCATTATTAGGTGCTATTAATTTTATTGCAACTATTTTTAATATGAGAGCTCCTGGATTAAGTATGCATAGAATGCCTTTATTTGTTTGGTCTATTTTAATTACAGCTTTTCTTTTAGTAATTACTTTACCTGTATTTTCAGGTGCTATTACAATGTTATTAACTGATAGAAATTTTAATACTTCTTTTTATGATCCAGCTGGTGGAGGTGATCCAGTATTATTCCAACATTTATTTTGGTTTTTTGGACATCCTGAAGTTTATGTTTTAATTTTACCAGCTTTTGGTATTGTAAGTCAAGTTAGTGCTACTTTTGCTAAAAAAAATGTATTTGGTTATTTAGGTATGGTTTATGCTATGTTATCAATAGGTTTATTAGGTTGTATCGTTTGGGCTCACCATATGTATACCGTAGGTTTAGATGTAGATACTCGAGCTTATTTTACGGCAGCTACTATGATTATTGCAGTACCAACAGGTATTAAAATATTTAGTTGGTTAGCTACTTTATGGGGTGGTTCTTTAAAATTTGAAACTCCTTTATTATTTGTTTTAGGTTTTATTTTATTATTCGTTATAGGTGGGGTAACTGGTGTTATGATGGCTAATTCTGGTTTAGATATTGCAATACATGATACTTATTTTATTGTAGCACATTTTCATTATGTTTTATCTATGGGTGCTTTATTTGGTATTTTTGCAGGATTTTATTATTGGATTGGTAAAATTTCAGGTCGTCAATATCCAGAAATTTTAGGTCAAATACATTTTTGGTTATTTTTCATTGGTGTAAATTTAACTTTTTTTCCAATGCATTTTTTAGGATTAGCGGGTATGCCTAGAAGAATTCCAGATTTTCCTGATGCTATGAGTGGTTGGAATGCTGTAAGTAGTTATGGTTCATTTGTTTCTTTTTTTTCAGCTATATTTTTTTTTTATATAGTTTATGAAACTTTAATAAATGGTAAAAAAATATCAAAATAAATAGTAATTTTTTTATAAAAATATAATTAATTTTTTAATTAATTATATTTAGTAGTAATATAATTAATTATAATTTAATAAAATATTTTTTATAATATTAAATTATAATTAAAATTA
>JAADYF010000694.1:0-15073 GCA_023338175.1 Phytopythium delawarense
ACTGGCCTCTTGGTCTCCATGACAGCAGCGGTTATCGCCGGTCTCTTGATCACCAAGAGCGCTCCGGCTGCCAGCGCGGTCACGGGGAGCAAGAAGAAGACGGCGAATGATGGAACTGACGGCACGGCCGAGAGGCCGGCGGGGGCCGCTGACACGGAGACCAAGAGGCCGGCGGCCCGACGGAGAACTTCGCAAGGCAAGTGTTGAAGTGTGCTTGCGGGTCAACTGCCGCATCCAAACGGGTCGAGTCGGGTCGTGTAGGACCGGGTCGGGTCGTGCAGGACCGGGTCGGGTCGTGCAGGACCGGGTCGGGTCGTATCGTCGCGTTGCTTCATCCCCTCCCTCTCGCAAAAAAAGCAGCACGCAAAGGTCAAAGGTCCCAACGAGCGAGCGCGTTCGCAGCAAAAGTCCCTCGGCGTCTCCGCCCGTCCGCGCGACACCACGAGGCGGCGAGCGACCGACGGCGGACGCCACCTGAGGAGCAGCCTCCCCTCTCGCCGGCAGCCCTCGCGTCTAGAGGCGCCCTGAGCCCCAGAGGAAGCCTAGCCGACCGCCCGACTGACAGCAGCGAAACGTACGCGCGGAACGAACAAGACGCGCGGCCTTTCTTCTTATTGGCGGCCTGACGCGCGCGCTTGCTCTCGCTCTTGCTCCTACTGGCAGTCCCGGAGATGGCGAGCGAGCAGGAGGCGCCCGTGCCGGCGGCCGCGCTGCCCGCGCAGGGCCGCGACCTGCTGCTCGGCGCGCTTGTGAACCCGTCGCTGACGGCCTCGCGCAGCAACGGCCACGCGCAGAGCGGCGCGGCGCGCGCGGCCGCGCCGGAGGACCTGCTTGCCGCCGTGGACGCGACCACGGCCTCGGCCGCGTCCACCGCGAACGGCACGTCCGCGGCGCACCAGACGCCGCACCACGAGGTGCACTGGGAGGGATACGTGCGCAAGAAGGGCGATTGGCTCCCGCGCTGGGAGGAGCGCTACCTCATCCTCGACGGCGCCGCGCTCACGTACTACAACACCAAGGACGAGGCGCGCAGCGGACGCAACCTGCGCGGCCGGATGCTCGTCACCAAGGTGCGGCCCGAGAACTACGGCAAGGCGCACGGGTTCCTCATCGAGACCAAGGGACACAAGTGCTTCCACCTCTGCTGCACGACGGAGCTCGAGAAGGACATGTGGGTCGAGATGATGCAGGCGGCCATCGACGACCATGACTCTGCCGCAGGACACACCGCCACGCGGTCCATGTCCATGTCCATGTCGTCGTCGTCGTCGTCTCGCGCGCTTGGGGCTGGCGCCGGCAACGCGTCCGCTAACGTCGATGGCATGGACGTGGCTGGATCCTCGTCCGCGTCGTCGCTCTCACCGCCAGTGGCTATCATGACGACGCAAGTGGATCTGCGCAGCTTCTACTTCGCGTTCCGGCAGCTGCTGATCTCGCACTCGTCGTCGCCGCAGTTCTTCCCCAAGCTCTCGCGCGACGTGGTGCTCACGTCCAACTACGCGCCGACGGTTCCGTTCTGGGGCGAATACCATGGCCTCGACGGCGTGCTGCACTTCTTCTCGATCCTGTACGAGACAGTCGAGTTCACGGCGTTCCTCGTCACAGACATCGCGCAGGCCACTGCGGGCTCGACGGCTGTTGTAGCTGGCCGCGAGACCATGAAGAACCGCGACAACGGGCGGACGTTTACGCAGCAGTGGCAACACACGATTGAGTTTGCTCCCGACGGACGCGTGAAGAGCTTGACCATCACCGCGGACCCGATTGCTGCGTCGGCCGTGTTTGGCTGCAACGCTACCTCCAGCCTGTCGCTGCCTACAATGGCTGCAGTGAGCAGCAGCAGTTACTACTCGTCTGCCCAGAATGGGGCCAGCGGTGCTTCTGCGAGCAGTGGCGATCACCCGGCTGGCAAGTTGCACATCGTTGTGTTCCGTGGCGAGCAAATCTCCAACCGCAAGCAGCACGGCGGCTCCGGAGGGGAAAGCGCGCGGGAAAGCGACAACACGGATGAGAACGACGAGGATGACGATGAGGAGGAGGAAGATGGAGACGACAGCTCGGCCACCGGTGCAGAAGATACGGGTGGCGCCAATGGAGGCTCTGCCGACAGTTCGGTTGATGCGGAAGGCGTGTTTGTCGGGCTGCGACTGGTCACCGATGGCAAGACCAACGTGTACGCGCCGTCCTCATCTACGGGCTGCTTGGCTCGCACGCGTGTCGTGGGTGAGGACTCGACGCACCAGAGTGCGTACGACCCGACGTGGCACTCTTCGCACGAGATCCCGTTTGGTGGCCTCACCCGCGGAAAGCCGTGCTTCATGCTGATCGAAGCTTGGCGGGTGCGACCGTCGGAACCGCCTGCCACTGGCGCAGATGAGACTACGCCTGCGTCGGCGCCCGTGGAAGAGATTGTTGGCGTTGCCAAGGTGAACCTGGCTCCGTTCCTGGCTCTCGCAAGTTCCTCGCGAACTGTTCGCGAGAGCGTTCTGCACACCGACATTGCTCGTGGCGCTGTTCCGCAGTGGTACACGCTGCTGTCGGCTCATGAGACCAAGTTTACCTGCGGTCGCGTGCAAGTCAGCATCAGCTTTGAAGCTGCGAACAAGTACATGGGTGCGAACTCTCGGAGCGCGCGTCCCAACGGACAGGGAGTCCCTGCTGTCGAGAACGGCGCTGACGCGAATGGTACTGCAACCAAGGATGCGAGTGCTCAAAGCCTGGCCGTGGCGTCGACTTCAGCGGCGCTGACCACCGGAAGCCAACGTGCGCAGGCGCTGCTTGCTCGCGGATACTCGTACCGTGACACTAAGCGCGACAACCACCAGTTCCGAGTGGGCAACACGACATTCGACGTTCCGAAGCGATACCAGATGATCAAAGCTGTTGGTCAAGGCGCGTACGGGTGTGTGATCGCCGCCAGTGACACGGAGACGGGCCAGGCGCTCGCGATCAAGAACATCCCGAACGCGTTCAACGACCTGATCGACGCCAAGCGTATTCTGCGCGAGATCCGACTCATGCGGCACCTGAACCACCCGAACCTGGTGAACCTGATCGACCTGATTCGACCGCCGTCGCTTCACGAGTTCAACGACGTGTACATCGTCACGGACCTCATGGAAACAGACCTGCACCGCGTTATCCATTCGAACCAGTCGATCAGCGACGACCACGTTCAGTACTTCCTGTACCAGATGCTGCTTGCAGTGCACTATGTGCACTCGGCGCAGGTGCTGCACCGTGACCTCAAGCCGTCGAACATTCTGGTCAACTCGGACTGCGACCTCAAGCTGTGCGACTTCGGTCTCGCGCGTGGTGTGCACGGCCTTGATTCTGGGCTCACCGAGTACGTCGTGACGCGATGGTACCGCGCGCCGGAGCTGCTGCTGTCATCCAAGTACGACAAGCAGATGGACGTGTGGGCTATCGGCTGTATTTTGGCCGAGATGCTGGGTCGCCGCCCCCTGTTCCCGGGCCATGACTACCTGCACCAGCTCAAGATTATCATGGATGTGATTGGGTCGCCCGCCGAGGACTCGCTCGACTTTATCACGAACCCCAAAGCGAAGCGCTTCATCCTGCGACAGCCCAAGAAGCCCAAGGTGCCTCTCGCATCCGTCTACCCACGTGCAACGCCCGCGTGTCTTGATTTGCTCGAGAAGATGCTCGTGTTTGACCCGCGGAAGCGCATCACGATCGCTGAGGCGCTTGAACATCCGTATCTGAGTCTGGTGCGGGACCCGTCACTCGAGCGCACATGCGCGACGCCGTTCGACTTTGCGTTCGAGAACACGGAGCTGACCAAGCAGAAGCTGCAAGAGCTCATCTTTGAGGATGTGTGCGCGTTCCACCCGGACGCGGGGGTCATTCCGACCACTGCTACTTCGAGCGCTGCTCCGCTTAGCAGCAGCGGCAGTCGGCGATGGGCTAGCACCAGCAATGGGAGTGCCAGTGCTGCGGCGCCGACTCGGGTAGCATCCGTGGCCGCAACTGGCAATGCTGTCAGGACCGGCACCACTAGCACGACGATTGCCAGTGCGAGCACAGCGAGCAACGGCAGTTCGGTGGCAAACTCCAGTCATGTGGAACGTGCGGTCCCCAGCGCACCTGCTGCCCCGATCCACCCGGTTCCCATCACTACAACGACGTCCGCGTCCGTGGAGACGCGGCCCGCCCCCGTATCGCTACTCCCCCCGAACAGCGCGGCCTCTGCACCGCCTGCTCCGGTGGTTCTTCTATCGCCATCGACTTTGCCGACTGTGACGGGAGCGACCGCGATCTCCACGGCGACGCCGTCCGAAGTCACGGAAGCCACTCCTGCCGCTTTGCCTCCTGCTGAGGTGACTCTGAACATCCGCGACTCGGTCGTGGACGAAGCGTCCGTGGCGAATGAGCCGTCACCCGCTCCTGAGCCGCTGCCGTCATCCAACGGCGGTGCGGCGTCGTCGGCATTAACGCCGCCAGCGAGCCAATCAGCGGCCGACGATGACATAGACGCCGAGCTCGAAGCGATCGGGACGAGCGGCATTCACAACGTTGTCCTGGAACACGTGCACGACGATCCGACTCTCCGGATCTCGTCGCCCGCGGATGGCAACGGTGTCGAGGCCGAAGTCGCAACTGAGGACGAACCCGCCGTCGTCGGTCTCGCTGATGCCAGTGCTCCAGCCAGCGTTGAGCAAGGAGACATCGTTGCGCCTGCGAGTCCCGAGGTGGTGCCGTCGACTGAGATCGACTTGGCGTCGTCACCAACGAAGAAGCTGCTGCAGCCGCCGCTCGCGGCCGCGTCGCCGTCGACGCTCTAGGGATGAGCGCGGGCGTGGTCGACCTGACCTCCGTCTTGGTCAGGTCGTCGGCCCTGCCCAATGAAGGCAGGGAGAAGCCGCTGACCAACTGCGGGAGCTCATCGCGCGGGTCAACGGGGAAGGGGGACGAAGGATGCGCCGCGGTCGAAGCGATCGGATCCAGATATGTACGACGGCCGGGAAGGAGGGACGCGCGGCGGTGATGGCGGCCTGGAGACCGTCAGGGTCTCTTTCCGACCGCCACTGCCGACCGCACGCCCTCCCCGCCGTCCACACCACCATCATCATCATGTATGCTTCAAAGGAAAGAGTATATTGCGTGTGATCCCCCGTGGTGCTCCGGTCCGTCACGTGGTGAGGCGCTGATGCCTAACGCGTCTTGCAGCCTTCAGGGTCGAGCCACCGCCAGCGGCAGCGACACTCGCGGCGACGCGGGTCCAGCCACCAGCGGCAGTCCCCGCCTCCGACCCTCGGCGCCTCCAGCGACGCGCTCCGCCCACTTGGCCTCGCTCAGCATGCGCGCGTAGGCCGCCACGAGCGCGTCGCTGGTCGGGAAGCGCCGCAGCGCCTGCATGAGCGCCAGCTCATCGCGGATGCTGCGCTCTCGCGGCCGCAGCGCACTCCGTCGGTCTCCACACACGCGCAGCGCTGCCTCTTCATCGGCGGCGGCCGCGAGCGCGCGCGCGTCCTGCTGCGCCGCCACGAACACTCGCTTCCAGCTCACGAGTGCGTCGTCGCTCCTCCCAGGGAGGCGGCTGGCGAACTTGGGCAGGTCGATGAGCCCGAAGCGCCGCGCCACGAGCGCCGCCCAGAGCGCTGAGCGGCGGATCTCGGCGCGCAGCTCGCGGCTGGCGCCGAGTTCCAAGCGCGCGAGGCTCGCAGCGTCCAGGAAGACGCACACGTGCTGCTCCATCAGCGCCGGCGGCAGCGACTCGAGTGTCATGGTCATGGCGGCTGGCGTCGTCGGCGGTCAAGCGAGGGCGAAGGCGAGTGCCGGAGCCCAAGCCACGAGGAAGGGTGGAGGGCGTTCCATGCCACCCGCGAGAGAGAGAGAGAGAGCAGCGACCACATGGCGGTGAAGACGACGCCAGTCGCGCGCTATTTTGGGCGAGGACGAGCAGTGAGCGACAGCACCACGAACGAGGCGAGTCAATACAAATGCGAGGCTCCGTGTTGAGATGGAGGGCGGAGGGCGGAGGGCTGGAGGGCCAGGCAGACGCTCCGCTCTATGCGTGCGGGTTGCGCAGCACGAGGATGACCGAGTCGCCGCGCAGGAACATCTTGCTGACGAAGCGGTCCTTGTTGACGGGCTTGGCCGCCTTCTTGCCCTTGCCCGACTTGGGCACCTCGGTCCACATCTCCTTGACGTTCTCCAGCACCATGTTGCAGTGGCGGTCGAAGGCCTTGACGCGCGCCAGCAGCTTGTGGTTGTTGCGCACGTTGATCAGCACCTGCGAGTTGTTCTTGACGCTGTGCAGCAGCACTGACATGGGCCCCTTCTGGAACTCCTCCTCGTCCTCCTGCACGCGCTTGAACTCGCCCGCACCGCTGCCGCCGCACACGCCCGTCAGTACTCATATAGGAGGCGTAGCGCGCTCTCCCCTCCCGCCATGGAGGCCCCGCACGCGCTACAGACGCCGCGCAGACCCACCTCGCCATGATCGTCTGCGTCCAAGTCTTTCCGGCCGGTTTGGCGTGCTTGGCTCCGAGGGATCGCCTCGACGCCGTTAAGTTCGTATGATGCGTACTTAGTGACAAGCGAATGTATCAAAATCGCACCTAGACGCGCATGCGTGGTACACTTGGGTACAGATGCCAAAGTAGAACGCGTTGAAGTCGGTGGGCACTTTGGTCGGCTCCATTCACGTGCTCGATGGATGCTCACGCTGCCCGCTCCTCCTTCTAAAACAAAAGCCTAAAAGCAAATCAAACGCCAAGCAGGAGCCTCCGGGGCCGGTCGAGGGCGTCGCTGGCTCGCTCGCTCGCTCCCTCCTTCGCTCGCTCTCCTTAGTCGAGGTCCATCTTCTCGGCCTCCTTGTCGGCCTCGGCCTCCTTGCCCTCCTCCGCCGCGGGCGCCGCAGGCGTCTCCACCTTGGGGAGCGGCTTGGGCTTCGTCACGATGGGCAGCGCGACGGCGCGCAGGCCCACCACGCGCGTGCGGATGGCGGCCGACGTCAGCGCCGGCGCGTCGGTCGGCTGCAGCTCGGCCTGCTTGGCCAGACCGTCGAAGAGCCACGTCTCGGCGTCCACGCACGACTGGCGGAGCTTGGCCTTCTCCTCCTCCGTCCAGTGCGCGTACTTGTCGTCGCCAGAGTTGACCATGCGCTTGTACTCCTCGATGGTGCTCTGCAGCTCGGCCTGCGCCACGCCGCGCTCCGAGCTCTCCGTCAGGCGGAACTCCACGGGCGAAGTCAGCTTGCGCAGCTCGTCCAGCTTGCTCTGGTACACCGACTTGGTGCTGTCGAAGCCCTCGTCCGTGTACAGCCAGTCCTCGGCCGTCGCGAGCTGGTCCTCGAGCGTCTGGCGCTCGCTCGACGTGATGAAGGCCGACAGGCGGTCCGACACTTGGTTGCGCATCTCGTACACGAAGCTCTCGAGCTCGTTGCGCTTGTTGAACGTCTCCTCGATCACGCGGTCCTGGTGCGCCATCTTGAGCTCCTGCTCCGTGGCCGCGTTCACCTCGGCAGCCGACAGCCCGCCCACCTCGGCCGTCACCGTCAGCTCGATCTTGCGGAAGCGCTTCTTCTTGGGCTGGTCCTTGGCCTCGCCCTCCTTGGCCTCGCCCTCCTTGCCCTCCTCCTCGGCGGGCTTCTCCTCCTCCTTGACCTCCTGCATGAGCTGCGACGACGACACGGCGAACAGCCCGTTGATGTCCTGCTGGACGTTCACGCGGATCTTGGGCAGCTCGGCGCTGGCGTCCAGCGCCGGCAGGCCGCCGATCGTGTACTTGCCGATCGCCATGACGTAGTCCGCCGGCAGGAAGGGCTTGGCCGACTCGTCGTACACGGCGTCGATGGCGAACGGCTTGTCGCGGCGGAACGTGATGCGCTTCGTCTTGGGGTACTCGTCCTTGCGGTGGAAGATGATCATCGAGTTGTCCGCCGACTCGGCCTCGTCCATGTTGACGTCCTCGTCCTCGTTGTCCGCCGCCGCCGACGTGGTGGCCGACGCGCCGTCCCACGACACGCGCACCGGCAGGTGCACGCAGTCCGTGATGCTGAACTCCTTGACCTTGAACATGGGCGAGAGGATAGCGCACTGCAGCGCGCAGCCGCGCGCGACCGACTCGTCGGCGTTGAGCGTCGTGCTGAGCCCGTAGTTCTGCGCGTCCTTGTCCAGGCCGAGCACCTGCGAGAGGTGGCGCTTGACGCTGGCGACGCGGGTGCCGCCGCCGATGATCTCGACGTTGGCCAGCTGCGACTTGTCGATGCCGGCGTCCTTGAGCGCCTGCTCGATCGGCGCGTCCAGGCGCGCGAGCAGCGGCGCGATCAGCTTCTCGAAGTGCTCGAGCGTGATCTGCGCGTGGTAGTCGCGGTCGTCGGCCAGGCACTCGATGTTGAGCTGCGTGGCCGTGACGCCGTACGGGCTGAGGTTCTTCTTGGACTTCTCGCAGGCCGAGAGCAGCTTGATGCGCGACTTGGGGTTAGCCAGCGGATTCGTCTTGTACTTGGCGGCGAAGCTGTCGGCCGCGTCCTTGGCGATCACGTACTCGAAGTCGCGGCCACCCAGGAAGCGGTCGTAGGCGGCCGACTTGACCTGCAGCTTGCCCTGCACAAAGGCGACGACCGAGACCGTGTAGCTGGCGTGGCCCAGGTCGATGAACATGACGTACTGCGGCTCCGTCTCGTGGAAGAGGTTGCGCGCCGACTTGTAGATGCCGTAGGCGAGCGCCACGGCCGTGTGCTCGTTGAGCAGGCGCAGGCAGTTGACGCCGGCGATCTGGGCGGCGTTGAGCAGCGCGCGGCGCTGCACGTCCGTGTAGAAGCCCGGGCACGAGAGCACGGCGTAGGCGGGCGCGACGCCCTCGTTGGCGGCCGCGGCGATGGTCTGCATCTTGTTGAGCACCATGGCGACGATCTGCTCGCACGAAAAGGTGACGCGCTCGTCGTTGTAGTCGAGCACGACGCCCACGTCGCCGTTGGCCAGCTCGACGCACTCGTAGGCGAGCTGCGCGATCTCGCGCTGCACCTCCGGGTGCTTGAACTTGCGGCCGATGAGGCGCTTGATGTCCGTGGCCGTGTTCTTGAAGTGCATGCGCGCCACGCTGATGGCGGCCTCGCCGATGAAGCGCTGCTTGCCCTGCACGCACACCATGTTGGGGTTCTTGCGGTTCGAGTTCTCGTTCAGGATGATGTCGATGCCGCCGCGCTTGGCCTGCCCGATCACGCAGTCCACGTTGCCGAAGTCCACGCCGATGACCGACATGGCTGCTGTTGCTGCTTCTGACAGGGGCGAAGGCGGCGGGAGGGGGAAGAGTCGCGTCTGAGGGCTGGAGCCGCGGCGAGGAGGGCGGCGCGGGCGAAGGCGGGGCTTCGGGCGACGACTTGGCTGCGATTCTAGAATAAACCAGCGCTTGGCTGAAGGGGGAGGAAGCCTGGAGGAGGGGCTGGCGCCGGGATTGAACCTGCGATATCACATATCCTCTGCTATCGCTGGTGCCTACGTGTCAGAACGACGTCATTGAAGCATACATATAAACCTCTTTGAACAGATAACCTGCGGGAGAGGAAGAGAGACGGAAGTGGGCGGCCTCGGACCAATCGCCGAGCAGGACCTCTGCGAAACCAGAGACGGACAGTCAGCGCGACAACCGAACGATCCAGGCGGCTCGCCCCGCGCCTTGACACCCTGGAGGGGGGGGACGGTGAGCGCCATGCTTGACGCTTTCTCTCTCACACACACAGACATCTCCCTCGCTATAACGGACGCTCGAAGCCGCGTGGGTGGCATCAACTGCCATCGAGAAGGTTCTGGAAACTCCCTGATATCCGCCCGCGGTCATGCGGCAGGCGACACGTAAGCGATCCATATCAGTTATTAAGGGTTTTGTTGGCTGGATAGGACAAGCACCCAATCATCTGTCAGTTGGCTGACTGGCCAAGTTTATCCCGCTGTGTTTTCCAGTCCAAAAATGACCGGCACAGCAATAGCCCAAACATTCATTATCCCTATTCTGGGATTTAAAAGCACAAACACCGAAACAATCACCCAGTAGTCTCACTGGGTTTTTGCCACTTCAACTTGACCGCGTTGAACCGCATCCAGTCGGTCGGCAGTATGTTCGCGGCCGCTTCCACTCGACTCGCTCTCATTACCCAGACTCCCAACAAGCGACCCGATGGATCACCACCCCCTCCCCGCGACGTTCCTCTCGAACGCCTCGATCTCGGCCAAGCCGCGGCGCAGATCCTCCACCTCAGCGCGGAGCGACTCGCGCTGTTCCTTCAGTCGCTTCGCGCGGTGCTCGTGGCGCTCCACTACGCGCGCGAGCCGCTGCTTCTCCGCGATGTGCCGCTGCTCCTGGACTTCCAGCCGCACGCGATGATCCTAGATCGATGGGGCAGCGGGACAAAAGTCAGCACCGAACCGCGAGCAGCGAGCTTGCATGAGACTGAGCGCACCTGGAGCGCCAACTGCGCCTGGCTCGCGGCGCTTAGCAACTCTTTGATGCGGGCTCTCAGCTTGGCGATCACCGAGCGCTCGGCCGACAGCTCGCCTGCCAGCTTCTCCGCTTGCTGCTCAAAGTGCAGGCGCTCGGCCGCCCGCACGTCCTCGTTCAGCTGCTCGCGCGTCTCGAGCTGCGCCGACCGCTGCTGCAGGTCGAGCGCGAGCGCCGCCAGCTCCTTCTTCTCGCTCTGCTCGCGTCAATTTCATGCGTCAGTCTCGGAGGCGTCGACACAGTCACGGGCAGTGGAACAGGCGCACCTGCAGCGCCTGGATTGCTACTCGCTCCGTCGCGAGAACCTCCAGCGTGTGCTCTAGCTGCGCCTCGACGGATGCTGCCCGAGCCTCCGCCCTGCCCTTCGCCTCTGCGATCGCCACGTCCTTCCCCGCCAGCTTCTCACGCGCTCGACGAGTCGACTCGGCCGCAGCCTCGGCCGAGGCCTCAGCGCGTCGTCTTCTCGCATCGCTCCTGCGCAAATGAGCGCGCAGCGACGCCAAGTGGCGGCACGCCTCTTCCACCCGCGCCTCCGCCTCGCTCTGCTTGTGCTCCGCCTCACGGAGTATCCCTCGCAGACTGCGTAGTTCCCGCTCGCTGTCGGCCAGGACCGCCTCCATGCGGCTCTTGTCGAGCCCCAGCTGCGCGCATCTCGCCTTGAGAGCGTCGACCTTGCCGACCAAGTGCTGCTGCGTGCTCAACAGCTTGCGTGTCCATTTGTCGGCTTCCGCGCGCTGGGCCTCCGCGCGTTGTGCTTGCTGCAGTTCCCTGCTGTGCTGCGCCGCCATCTCGTCCCGCTCGCGCCTCGCCGCCTCCTTCTCGCTCGTCATTAGCTGCTGGTGGTCGGCCAGAGAGATGGACGCGCTCAGCACCTGCTGCAGCGTGGCCCTCGCCGCCTGCAGCTTCCGCTCGTGCGCCGTCTCCTGCCGCTGCAGCAGCAGCTCGTACTGCTCGCGCGTCTCTTGGCACAGCTCCTGCGCCTTGCGCTCCATCTGCAGCTAGCCTTCCACGCGCAGGGGTGAGAGCGTACCACCAACGCCTGTCGAGCATCAACGCACCATGAACGAGTAGTTCGCCGCATTGCCGTCGCTGGTCACGAGCGCCAACTCCTTCGGAGACGCCAGCGGCGAGTCGAAAGGCGACGGGGGAGAGGCTGAAGGAGCTTTGGCGCCGTGCCGCCTGCTGGTCCACGCCGCCGGCCGCACACTCGCCGCCTTGGCACTCGCGAGCGGCATCCTCTCGTCCTGCTGTTGACCGCACAGCGACAGATAAAAACGGACAGTCGACCCATTGGCAGTCAGCGGTCGTTGATTGACCTGATAATTTGCACCGCAGCGCGCAGCTTCGTCGGTCGGTCTCTCGGCGGCATCCATCGCACCAACGACTCGCCCAGTGCCTCCCGCCCTCGCAGCCGACCGACCGAGCCGCCCATCTAGATGCTCAGCTCGCTGGTGGAGCGGCAGCCGCGGCGAAGCAGCTCGGCGACCATGTCGGCGCGCGCCACAGACACCTCCTCCTTGGACACCATGTCCTTGATCTTGACCTGGCCCTGCGCCAGCTCGTCCTCGCCCACCACCACCATGTACGGGATGCCCGCCTCCAGCGCGTAGTGGAGCTGCTTGGTGAACTTGGGGCGCTCCGACTGCATGACCTCGGCCGCCACGTTGGCGCGCCACAGCTCCTGGCACAGCTGCAGACGCGCAAGCAGCAGCTCGGGCGCCGCCCCCGTCGACGCCACCAGCACCTGCGACGCGGGCGTCGCCAGCGTCTTGGTCTTCTCGGCGTGCGCCTGGAGGATGCCGAAGATGCGCTCGATGCCCATGCTGACGCCCACGCACGGGATCTGCTGCCCCGTGGCCGAGAACATGCCCACGAGGTTGTCGTAGCGTCCGCCGGCGGCGATCGAGCCGACGTTGTGCTCGGGGCTCGTCAGCACGAACTCGTAGATGAGGCCCGTGTAGTAGTCCAGGCCGCGCGCGAGGCTCAGGTCGAACGACATGTAGTCGAGCACGCCCATGGCGTCCAGGTAGTCGAACAGCAGCGCCAGGTCGTCCATGGCCGCCTTGGCGTCCGCGTTGGCTCCGAACAGCTGCTCGCGCACCAGCTCGGCGTGGAGTTCGCGCGGCGAGCCCACCTTGCAGACGAACTTCTGGATGCGGTCGGCCACCTCGGGCGCCACGCCCTTGTCCTCGACCATCTCGCGGCGCACGGCCTCCCACGGCTCCTTGTCCAGCTTGTCGATCGCGCTGCACGTGGTGCGGAACTTGTCGGCCGGGACGCCGCAGATCGAGAGGATCGCGTCCAGCAGGCGGCGGTGGCTCAGCTTGACCTTGAAGGGGCCCACCTCCGGGAACTGCTGCAGCACCTCGACGCCGACCGACAGCACCTCGGCGTCCGGCAGCATCGGCGCGTACGAGCCGGCCACGTCAAAGTCGCACTGGTAGAACTCGCGGAAGCGGCCGCGCGCCATCTGCGGGTTGTCGCGGCGGTACACGCGCGCGATATGGTAGCGCTTGATGTTGCCCGGGTTGTGCAGCGCCATGAAGCGCGCGAACGGCACCGTCAGGTCGTAGCGCAGCGCCAGCAGCTCGCCGCCCTGGTCCGCCAGGTCGTAGATGAGCTTGCTGTCCTCGCCGTACTTGCCGGTGAGCGTCTCCTTGAGCTCGAACACGGGCGTCTCGATCTCCACGCCCGCGTGGCGCTTGAAGACCATGCGGATCTTGTTGAAGATCTTCTCGCGCAGCTGCATCTGAGCCGGCAGGAAGTCCTGCGCTCCCTTGGCAATCTTGGGTTTGCGGCGCGCGCCGCCACTGCCCAGACGCGCGATCACGTCCTCCACGACCGCCGCCGCGCCGTCGGCACGCAGGTTGAACGGCGCGAGGGCGGCCTCGACGGTCGGTGCCGCCAGCACCAACTGCCGGAACGCCTGGCTGCCCAGCCCGATCTTGACCTCGTCCGCCGCCGGCTTCTTCTTGGCGCCGTCCTTCTCCTTCTGCTTCTCGAGCTTCTTGCGGCGCTTCTCCAGGATCTTGGCGCGCTGCGCCTCAGGCATGGCGGCCAGCTTCTCGTCCTCCTTGGCGGCCGCCGCCGCCGCCTTGGCCGCCGCCTCCTGCGCCTTGGCCTGCATCTCCGCGAGGCGAGCATGCAGCTCAGCGTCCTGCTCGTCGAAGAACTGCAGCGCCGGCGCGATCTCCTGCGCCAGCGCCTTGGAAACCTCTAGCACGAGTGTCACGGCGTCCGGGCTGCTGCTCACCGCCTCCGTCTTGCCGCTCGCCGGCGCCACCGCGGCGAGGCGCGCACTGCTGCCGTTCTGGAGCACCTTGAGGCCGTCCACGACCGTCGCGAGCGCCGTCTCGAGCGCCTGCGGGTGGATGGCGGTCGAGAGCGACGCGCCGTGGTTCAGCTCGGCCTCGACTGTCTTGTAGGCCGCCAGCACGGCGTCGCGCACCGGTCCGTGGTACTGCGGGGCGCTGCGGAGCGCGTCCGCGGCCTTGCCCTCGGCCGCCGCGTTGGCGAACTTGGAGTTGTCCAGCATCAGCCGCAGGTTGGCGGCCGACGTCACGATGCCGCGGTGCGGGCGGCTGGCGTCCACGTGCTCGGCCTCGAACGGCGTCGTGTTGACGCGCGCCACCTCGCACGAGAGCGCGGCCGCCGCGTCGCTGAGCGGCAGCAGCGCGCGCGCACCGCCCACGGCCAGCGCGCCGACCGCCAGCAGCGTCAGCGGCGGGGCCAGCGCGAGCGCCGCGCGGTCCTGCGCGCTCAGCTCGAGCGCGGGCAGCGCCACGCCGGCGGCCTGCAGCGCGGCGTCCAGCGGCGCGGGGGCCGGCGAGAGCGCCACGCCGCGGCCCTGCGCGGCCGCCAGCACCACCGCCGAGGCCGACAGCCCGCGCGCGGGCACGCCGAGCGCCACGTCGGCGTTCAGCAGCGCGGCCAGGAAGTCGGCCAGCGCCAGCACGGCCTCCGAGCGGCGGCACAGGCGCAGCATCTCGTGCAGCTGCAGCAGCAGCACGGCGCGCGCCGCTTCGCGCGGCAGGAAGGCGTCCGAGGCCGCGGGCGCCGCCGCCTCGACCGCCGCGACGGCGCCAGGACCGCTCGCCGCGTGCTGCTGCTGGTGCGCGTGCCCGTCGGCCGCGTCCACCGCCACCTTGGCGCCCAGCGCCGCCACGGCGCACACGTCCGCCACCGACAGCTTGCCGCCGCCCACGCTCACGCGCGCAGCCGCCGTCGCCATCTTGCTCGTCGTCTCGCCCGGTCCTTTCCCGCGGAGGATCCTCGATCCGAATGTGGGCCGTTCGTTCCGAGGGGTTGAAAAACCCGCACAGTTCTGCAAGCAATGCGTCTGTATATGTAAATATTGGATTTGTATGCAGAATGTTGAGGGTATTTTTGTTATTCCGCTACGTATTACTGATTCAATACGTAAATACAGGCGATAACCTCGATTTTACTGAATTAATAGTCATGCTTGTGATCATCGATGCGATCTATGAAGAACTCCTGGTGTGCGCCACCCCAAGTTATCAACATCTGAAGCAGCAAGCGGCGCCACCTCATCATGCCGCTGCTCATGCCGACGCTCGCGACGCCCGCGCCGCCGCCCGCGGGCCGC
>JAADYF010000695.1:0-15065 GCA_023338175.1 Phytopythium delawarense
CTGGAAGGCGTCGCCGGCCGTCGTGATCTCGTACCCTCGGTGCTGGGTGAGCGCAGCGCGCAGGATGTCGTCGTGTATCTGGACTGCCTTTTGCATGATGCGTCCGTCGTCGATGGCCCATAGCGCGCTGGACGACTCGATGTCCGTGAACACGAACACGGGGCAAGAGGTCGGCGCAGCGTTGTCTGGCATGGGTGAACCGCAGGCGTAGTATGCGTCCGATCCGTCGGGGAGCTTTGGCGTTCTCTCCAAGTCCACCGGTAAGCACCAGTGACAGCATCTGATGACGCAGGGCAGGCTGCAGCCGGTCACAACAGCCAACGCAAACACGGTGGCGTTGTAGATGACGACGCTCGTGCCGAGACATTTCTGCACCACGAGGTTGTCGGGCGACACGAAGATCACGAGCGACGTGAGGTTGAACTGGAACGCGAACACCGCGTACACGATCCTATTGAAGCCCACACTTGTCAGTCGCTGCGTCACTGTCCGCGAGAGACTAGCAGCACGTACATCATCCACTTGAGCCGGCGGTAGAGTGGGGACGCGATGAACTGGCCGTGGATCGCCTCGCGGTTGCGGCCCCTGCGCTTGAGCACCAGCAGCACGCCGACCATGTACAGAAGCGCGACGATCTGCAGTAGGTGGCGGCTGAGCAGCAGCCAGTGCGCGTACTTGGAGTACCCTTGGCGCGCGATCGCCACGACCACCTCGGCGAGCGCGAAGACCGCGATGAGGCAGTGGCCGACCCACGCGTAGACGCGAATCTTGGCCTGCTCGCTCTCGACTCCGCGGTCCATGGCGCGAGAGACGAGCTTGGACAGCTCGTAGATGAGTGGGAGGACCCAAATGGTGGCGCCGAAGTGCGCCGTGTCCCCGATCGCGACGATCGGGAGCACCCAGCTGTTGGTCGAGCCGGTGAGATAGAGGATGGCGTGGATGCCGAGGCGGTCGAGCTTGTCGACGGAGATGGTGCCGCTCGTGTGCATGACGCTGCCGTTCATGCTGAGCAGTGCCTCCGGCCGCAAGAGCACATCCGCGAGCCAGCAGTAGTAGACGGCGCGCGCCGTGATGTAGACCCAGAGGTAGCCGAAGAAGAGCGTGAAGAGCCAGCGGACGCTGGAGCCGCCGATCCGCCAGTCGCGACAGAACTTGACCACCATGAGCGCGGATCCAACGCTCGACAGCATGGCTGTGGCGAGCGCCAGCGGCGTGTAGATCATGTCTCACTCGCGCCTTGAGGCCAATTTGGACTGCCCAGCGCCGAGAACAGCGCGTGCGCTCGAGCGGCGAGCGGTTAGCGCGGTCGTTGGAACTGCATGAGGGGGACGCGGAGGCGGGCGGGGCGGAAAATAGCGTTCCTGTTATTGTACACACCGCTTCGTCGCCGCCCTGGACTGCCATCTCCACGGAGTTTCGTCGTTTCGCGCCGCGCTTCTTCGACCGATGGCTCAAAATACTTCACGGCGCGGCCAGTTGACGCCGCTTACCGTGATAACCGCCCGTTGTCCATTGACGATGGACATCGAAGGCGCTCTGGTCGAGTCTGTCGCTCTCGTGTCGTCTCAGATCCGGTCGTGGAGAGACGTGCTGATGGTCTCAATGCTCGTGATGCTACCCCGCGCCGAGTACCCACTGTCCGACGGCGTGTAGCAGGCGTCGAACTCATCGTCGTCGACAGCGAAGTTCCCCCCGGGCAGGCGACTCGCAGGGTCGGCGCCGAACACCTTGAGGCGTCGGCTGAGCTCGCTCGGCACGACCTGGAAGATCTCCAGGTGCGCGTCGACCTGCGGCAGCGAGTAGTCGCACAGGTAGTGCACGCCGTAGTCGGCGCGCACCACGGCCTTGTTGGTCAAGAGCCAGTCGGCGATGCGCTTGGTCACGAGGACCTGTCCGCCCACGGCCAGGTCGCTCACCTCGGATGCGATCACCTCGGACGCGCCCGTGTACGTCATCTTGCCCGTCACCGCGTGGACTCGGTTCACGAGCGCGCCGTCCGACCCCATGGCGTCGTGGACGCCCATGCGGACGCGCAGGCCGCGGAAGAGCAGTCGGTGGCCCACGCGCTGCTTCCTGGTGGCAGGCACGAGTCCATTGAGTCCCGCCGGCCACTTGGCGGTCAGCAGCCTGCTCTGCACGGCCAGGCAGTAGGACACGGCCTCGCGGATGGTGTGGAAGGCCAGCTGGAACGAGTCGCCCGCCGTCGTGATCTCGTAGCCGCGGTGCGGAGCCAGCAACGAGCGCAACACGTCGTCGTGGACCTCGGTCGCCTGCTGCATGATCCTGCCGTCGCCGATGGCCCACAGCGCGCTGGACGACTCGATGTCTGTGACGACGAACACGGGGTTGATGACCGGCGGCGGCGCGTTGCCGTGGATCGTGGAGCCGCCGTGCGCGCAGGCAAGATGGCTGTCAAGCTCTCCATCGACGGGCGTCGCGCAGGGCGTGCCGAACTTGTCCATGCCGGCGGCGAGCTGCGCCTCGACGTCGGCGGGGATGAAACAGGCGAACGTGCGGAGGAAGCACGGCAGGCTGCAGCCCGTGACGAGCGCGAGCATGAGCCCCGTGGCGTTGTACACGACCTGGCTGACCGCGATGTAGTGCAGCATGAAGCCTCGGAGATCCTTGGACGTGTAGGCGTACAGCGACGCGACCTCGAACTGGAGCGCGAACACCAAGTACACGAGCCTGGAGGAGAGCAAGATAAAGAGCAGTGTGTTAGCCGCTTCCTCCAGCGATAGACAGTGTGTCAACGCCGCTCGTACATGATGCGCTTGAGCCGCGTGTAGACCGGGGAGACCTCGAAGTGGCCGTGGATGGGCTCCATGTCGCGGCCAGTGCGCTTGAGGCGGAGCAGTAGCGAGGCCATGTAGGCGAGCGTGGTGATCTGCATGATGTAGATGGCCAGCATGAGGCGGTAGCTGTGCACCGAATAGCCGCCGTGGCGGACGGCGATGGCGACCTCGGCCGCGAGGAAGGCCGCGATGAGGACGTGGCCCACGACAGCGTACAGCCCGATGCGGCGCTTCTCTCGCTTGGCGCCGCGGTCCATCGACTTGGCCGCGATCTTGGCCAGCTCGTGCGTGAGCGGGAGCACCCAGAAGGCCGCGCCGAAGTGCATGACGTCGCACACGCACAGGATGGCCGTGAGCGCCGGCGTGCGTGCGGCCACGAGGTCCAGCGCCGCGTACACGCCGAGCTGGTCGAGTTCGGCGTAGCTGAGCGGGTCGGCGTTGACGCCGTCGACGAACTCGCGCGCGGGCAGCAGCAGGACCCACATGTAGTGCGCGAACCTCGCGCCGGCGTACAGGCCCAGGTAGGCGAAGAAGAGCACGAAGAGCCAGCGGACGCTCGACACGCGCAGGTCCCAGTCGCGCGCCAGCTTGAACGTCATGAGCAGCGCGCTGGCGGCCGACAGGCCCACCGAGACCATCGCCAGTGGCGTCCACAGCATGCCGGGCGTCGTCCGGGCCGGTCGTCGCGGCGGTTGCGAGGCGCTGGTATCGTGGCGCTGGGGACGGACGGACGGGCTGCTCAAGTGCTCAATGCCGACGACAGAGCGAGCTGCCGGAGGCTCGGAGACTTGCAGATGGCGCGAACACGCGCCGGCCTTTAGGGGAAGGCGAGCTGATCGCCCCAAGTGCCGCATATGGGTCGTTGGCAACGCGCAGCCCGAATTTTTCAGCGACGACCTGGACAGATGGCGCACAGCCCGCCACGGCCTCGCCGCACGTTGCGAGTCGATCGATGGCCGACGACCAAGGCGACGACCAAGGCCAAGCCCAGGGGCAAGCCGTGGAGCCGACGCGAGCTGGAACCACGCGCCGGACGGAAAACGCAGGCCGAGCGACGCCACGAGCCGTCGTCGAGGAGGAGAGTGGAGTGGCCTGGACGGAGAGAGTCGCGTCGAAGGCGGAGGAGGTGCGTGGTGCACCGAAAGTGTGGTCGAATAGGTCCAGCTCAGTGTCGTAGGCCGCCAATTCTGAAGCCCGCGTCGTGTTCGAACGCATCACTCGACCACCAAGTCCTCCCCGTGGCCACTGCGACCTCCAACTCTCTCCTCCGCCTCAGCGCAAGTCCGTTCACGCCTGCAGTTGTCTGTCAAGCGGACACGTCCCACGACCGCCACCATCCCACCACGTCTCGCTCTGAACCTGGACGACGCCATGCTGCGATTCACCGACTGCCGTGCTCCTAAACTACCTCAACCTGCCCACCTACCGCTGTACTACTTGCTATCCTGGACGCTCCGAACTGACCAACGCCTACGTGCGCAGCGGCCTCCGCTTGAGCTCGTCGCGCAGGCCGAGCGAGAAGCAGTCGCGCTCGACCATCTGATGCGGCGGCACGAACGACTCGGACAGCGCGCGGAACTCGTCCGTGTCGTCCTGGTTCTCGCCGCCCCGCGCGCCTCCCGGCGTCGGCATCGACCCGCGCCGCCGCCCGCCGCCCATGGCGCTGTAATCGCCGCCGAAGAACGGGTCGCGGCGCAGCCGACCCGAGCTCGTCCTGCGCAGCTGCTGCGGCCGTCGGTCTGGCCGTTCGCCGTCGCCATCGTCCAGCTCGTCCATCTTAAATATATCGTCGTCATCGTCGTCCTGGTCATCGCGGCTGTCCTCCGCTCTATCGAGGTCCAGCGTCTCGTCGTCCTCCGTGTCTTCACACTCTTCCTCTGGAATGCCCACGTCGCACGGCCGGCCCAGCCTGCCGCCGAAGTCGCCGGCCGGCCGCGCGGGCACCGGCGGCGGCCGCCGGTCGACCACGAACGGCAAGTCGTGCGACTCGAACTCGAACTGGTTGCTCTCCCGGTCGTACAGCGGCCAGGGCTTGTCCACCTCGAGCGGCCAGCCGCCGTCGGCCAGCATGACCGACGGCTCCTCCCACGACAGGAGCTGCGCCGACCTGTGCTGCTGCTGCTGCTGCTGTTGGTGGAGGTACTGCGGCTTGGAGCGGCCTGCACAGTCGGCGGACGTCGGCGACGCGCGCTTGCTGCCGCGGCCCGAGGCGAGCGGCGCGCACTGGCTGGTCGGCGTCTGCGCCGTCGGGATCTCGATGGGCGCCGACACGCGGTCGACCACGAGCACGTCGCGGCTCGCCGCCGCCCGCCGCGCGCGGAACAGGTGCGAGCGCATGCCGAACACGTACGCGCCACCCTTGTCGTCCGCCGGCTCGCCGCTCGCGCTGGACGCGCTGCCGCTGTTGTTGACGCCGCTGGCGGTGCTGCTGCGCGCGTGGTGGCGGCCGAGCAGCCGGCTCACGGCCGAACCAGCGCTGCGATTCCCGCTGCTGTTGCTGCTGTTGGCGCTGGCCGTGGACCGCCGCGCCGCGTCGTCTGCCGCGCTCCGGTGCTGCCCCAGCAGCCCACGGCGGCGCGAGGACGTCCCGACCGACTCGGCGACCGGCTCCGAGGCGCCGGTAGACGCGGCCGCAGCCGGCCGGTGGCGCTGGCGGGCGACGGCCGCGTCGGCCGCGAGCCGCGCGCGCGCCGGGTCCACGTCGGGCGTATAAATATTGAGCGCGCGCAGGTAGTTGGCGCGCCAGTTCTTGTGCTTCGCAGCGCCCAGCACGGCGCGGCCCGAGCTCACAGACGCCGACAGGCTCGCGGCCATCTGCCGCCGGCCGCGCGCGTCGGCCTGCGCGCTACTCATGCGCTCCGCTGGCCGCCGGTCGGATCCCACACTGGCGCCGGTCGGTCGGTCGCCAGTCGGTCGTCGCGCGGCACGGGGCGGGCGCGCTGCTGGTCTCCTGTCTTGCGTCTCCTGCCTGATGGTCTTCTGGTCTGTCTGTTGGTCTCTGGTCGCTGGCTGCTTCCCGCTCGCTCGGCGGGCTGGTCGGGCGGCCGGCTGTCCCGCGGACGCTCCCGAGGGCCCGCGCGACGCGGCACAGGGCGCCGGCGGCTGGCGCGCGGCGGTGGCGGCGCTAGAAGTGGAGCAAGCGGCGGTGCAGGTCCACGGAGCTGCTCGCCATGCGCTCGGATCCGCGAATGATGACTCTCGGCGACTGCGGGCGGGTGGGTCGGCCATACAAACGCCAAGTCAAGACGACCAGAGGGTGGAAGGTGGCAAAAAAACACAGCTGTGATTTAAACCGCGTTTGGAACAAATCACTGGCCGCCGCGGACCCGCATAGAAACGCCCATACAAATCGGCTTTGCAGCGCGAGAATACAGTTTGGCCACCTCTCATCACAGCGTTTGGAGGCGGCGGGCACGCACGTGACGGGCGCGGGCGACGTCGACGTCGACGGGCCGGAGGGAGGAGCCCGATCCGATCCGATCCAATGGCGCGCGCTCGACGGCGGCCACGACCGCGTGAACATGTTGCATGTATTACTCAAGTGTGGCTGTTTGCGTGCGCAGCGAGCGCGTCGGCCTGATACATGCTGTACCTCCGATCGTGCTGCGCCAGGACGGGGCCGACGTGTTTCAAACGATCCAACGCGCGTTTTGGTGTTGCAGAGCACGGGTCGAGGCCGGTGGTGGTCGCACAGCGGACGAGCTGCGGGCGACTGAGCCGTACAACCGGGAGCCGTTGTCGCGGTCGTGATTGCGAAGGTGGCTGGCTCTGCCTGGCAATGCACGGCTGCGGTCCGAGATCCACCTATGTATTGGATGGAGACAAGGTGCCGAGCTGTGCTGCGCGCTCGGTCTCAGCATTCCGCGCGCACCGTCCGGCGATCACGGCGACGCTGGCGTCGTCCAGGGCCGTGGCGCGGCGTGCGATGCGATGCCCATGATCCCGTTGCGCTTCATGGCAAAAAAAGTGACGGGTCACATTTTTATTTGCAACAGCTGGCGAGGGAGAGGGTGAACCAAACAGCGTCGGTGGAAACGCAGATGCCGGTTGTTCAACCACCGTTACCGCTCGACGATTGGCTGCGTCCTGCCTGGTCACAGGCGCTGCTGACCAACCATTGGCCATAAATCAATCAAGTCAGGGCGAATGCTGGACGGACGTGTAAAACGAACCAGTCGGCGGTTCGGAATAAGCTCCGCATACAAACGCCAAGTCACTTCGCTGCGCGTGGCTAAAAATTTCCGTCTCTTCCATGGTGCCCCCCAGCATTTTTTGATTCAGCGTGCAGCGCATCCGCGGACGCCACGCGCCATCGACGTCGTGGATTCCGCCACTCCTCTCGAGTGCAACGCGTCCGCAGCCAGTCGATCCCGTTCAACAAGCACGAGGCGTCGACGAGCGCCACCGCGCGGGCAAATGTCGCGCGCTCGGGGTTCTGATTTGAGGTGTCCTGGGTGCATGCGAACAAAGCGAAAGCAGTGGCCCACAGTCAAGTCGCAGGCCCCGTCGCTTGCAGAACCTCATGGTGTCTTCGATTTTCAGTCGTTCCGCTGGTGGCCCTAGAAGAGAGCGTTTAACGCACTCGGCAGCCAGCTCGTCGGAAGGAGACGGCGAGCAGCTCGGAGCCGCAGATTTAAATGAGCTTTGCCGCTGAACACCAGCGCTTCTCTTCTTCATCCTGAATGTGCAGTGTGACGCCCGTCGAGACCATTCTCGCCGAGTGTGCGAAAATTATTACACAAATAGACAGGTTACGCATGAAGTGCCAGTTTAGTGACGTCCCCGATTGCGTCAGCAATCCCTTGTAATGCCAGTTTAGTGACGGTATACTTTAATCCAAGTGAAATAGTGTGCCAATTTCCGTAGGTTTTTGTGACGGATAAGCGGCTTATCCGTCATAATTCTGCCCTAATGTTTCATCACAATTGCAGCTCCATTTTGACTTGGTTTGAGTGTACTCGCCGAGTTGACGCAATCGGTGGCGACGAGTTTCAGCGAATCACACGCTTCTATTTTGAACTGCCATGTCACTAATTGGACTAAATGCCCGATTCCGTATGCCTGTCATGTCTCCTTTTTTTTGACGAGCTTCACAAGTCTGGCATCGACTGCTTGCGGTTGCCTTGAAACAAGTTGCTGGCAACAACTTCTTGCGCCTGCGTTCGTGATGTGAATGCTGGATTTGCACGTTGGTGTGGGTATCGAGCAGCAAAGGATCCGTGCTGAGCGGTCTCAACGTTTGAAATGTGCGGACTCTGGTGGGTTGTCTATAACGGCCGGGGAGGCGAGCGGCTCTCTCCCAGTTTCTCAGGGCTTGCCGATGCACATCAGTATGCAGTGTGTCACGGCTGTCATGTTGGTGGCTCGATCTAAGTGGGAGTTCGTCGAACGACGCTTTAAGAAACGAGAGTACCAGCGTGACAATCATGAGGGGGTACTGTTGGTCCGCAGCAGCAGAGTGTCCGGTGGAGAGCGGTGAGACTGCCGCCGTGTGCAAGTTGCCAGCGGTACAAGCACATCGAGTGGAGGAGGGTGTGCGTCAATCGCCGGTGCCTCGCTGTCGCTTGCGAGCCTGACGTGGGAATAGCGTGTCGAGCGGTGCTATGTCGATGGCAGCATTGTCGTGCGGTGGGCAGCGATGTCGCTGTGTCCGATTCTTCTGTTGCATCATCGTTTATTTATGGCTGCAGTTTCGCCGGATGACTGTCAATTCTCGACAATGCTGTCGCTGAGCTCGGGTGGTATTGCGAGTCGGAGCTCGACGACAGTATTCCCGGCTGGTCACCGAGTGCGCAGGCGGCGCTGTAGGCAGTCGCTAAATGTCTGGCGGCGACCGCAGGTGGAGACAGAAGATCGTCGGCCCAGGCGCCGCTTCCAATGTGCCGACCTGTTCAACATGTTTGCAGAGTTCAGAACTCACACTTGCTTGGACGCCTTGGACGTCGATCGTGGGACAAGATGGGAAGAGCGTCATTCTGCTCTGGCTGTTTAGTGCGTGTAACCAAGTGGTTACACTGGGGGTACCGTCCTCCTCTCCATGTGCAATACTGGGTGAAAGCCTTCCTTCTTCGCATTCCTCCAGTGTATTCGCCCATCCGGACACCGCCGCCGACGAGAAGAAGCCCCGCACCGGCCCCCCCCTGCGCGCGCGGCGGGCGCCGACTCGCGACCCCCCAGTGCCCGCACCGGCTGCTCAAAGGCTCGTCCCTCCTGGCCGCTGCGTTCCTGCGGCCGCCCATGGCGCACGACGACGTGTGGCAGGCGCTGGCTACCGTGACGATCGCGGCGTCGGCCGTGGCCACGGGCCTGACGGCCGTGCGGCTGTGGCGCAGCTGGGACGTGCGCGTGTCCAGTGTGCGGTGGCTCTTCTTCTGCTTCTTCCTCTATCTGTGGCTCTGGAGCTGCATGCGCTGCGTGTACTTCGTGTACGTGGCGGCCTGGCCGCTTAACATCATGTTTAAGGCCGGGCAGGACGAGCAGGAGGCCTTCGAGCGCTACTCGAGCATGTCCATCTACACGATCCTGCAGTGGAAGATCACGGACCAGCCGTTCGTCACGGCGCTGCTCTGCCTGGGCGACTCCATGCTCTTCGCCTCGGCGCTGCTCATGATGCCGCTCACGTTCGAGCTCTCGACGATCGCCACCAAGTCCATGGACCGCGGCGTCAACAAGGAGAAGCAGCAGATCAAGTACTACTCGTGGGCCGTGCATGGCGCGCTGCTCGTGTTCGCCACCGTCGAGGCCGCGCTCGCCGCCGCCTACGGCGGATACTCGGAGCACACGCAGCGCTGCCTGCTCAGCGTCTACTTCCTCGAGTTCCTCAGCTTCTTCTTCATGATCTGGCTCGTCATCCGCCTCAAGATCATCGGACGCAAGTACGAGAACGTGCAGGGCCAGTTCATCACCTCGCCCGTCTACCAGCGCCTCAAGCGCATCATGTACGCCGCCATGCACGCATTCCCGCGACCGTCTTCGAGCCAACAGCAACACTAACGGACCCACCTCTCTCCATGGCCAGGTTGGTCTACGGGCTCTTCTCCTTCCAGTACCAGTTCGCGACGGTCGTCATGTACGTCTACCCGGACAGCGAGGAGCACCTGCTGGACCTAATCAGCGCCAGCCTCGTCCTGTACAACATGTCGGGCCTGGCGCTGTCGGTCACGACCATGTGCAGCCAGACGTGCGTGCTGCAGGCGTGCCGCTGCTGCCTGCCCAACGACGTCGAGACGCAGCTGCAGACGCATTTGCTGGAGCAGGACCTGCTGTCGCCGCGCGAGCCGCGGGTGCTCGACACGGAGCCGCCGCTCGTCAACCCCGTGTTCGTGTTCACGGACATTGAGTCGTCCAGCGCGCTATGGGCCATCGGCGACGGCACCATGATGCAGCGCGCGACCGAGATCCACGACAACATCTTGCGGTCGTCGCTGACCAAGTACCGCGGGTACGAGATCACAACGGCGGGTGACGCGTTCCAGCTCGCGTTCCACACGATCCGCGAGGCCGTCGAGTACTGCCTCGACGTCCAGCTGCAGCTGCTGGTGGCCAACTGGCCCAAGGAGCTGCACCACGCGCTGCCGGCCACGCGTAAGCTCCGGTCCGGCCACCGCCTCATCTTCAACGGGCTGCGCGTCCGCATGGGCATTCACGACGCCGTCGAGGCGGACGGGCCGCTGATCCTGGACGTGCACGCCGTGACGGGCAAGATGATCTACACTGGCGCCTCGGAGGTGATCGCCAACGAGATCGGCGACCTGGGCGACGGCGGGCAGGTCCTCATCACGAGGCGCGTCGCCGACTGGCTCAAGCTGTACGAGGACCTCGTGTCGATCGAGTGCGCGACCGAGCGCGTGGGCGAGTACACGATGCCGCACTTGAACGCCACGCTCGAGGTCTTCCAGCTGCTGCCCGAGGTGCTGAGCGGACGCAGGAAGTTCTTCACGTGCAACCTGCGCAAGCGCAGCGCCACATCTGTGTCTTCTGGCCCGACACGCTACTCGCAGCGCACCGAGTACCGCCAGCGCCTGCGAAGACTGCGCGCGCAGCAGCGAGCACAGCGGCAGGACCCGGACCGGCGGCAGCGCAGCGGGCCCTCGCGCTTCTTCATTCGCGTCGACCACGGCTCCTTCTACCCCAACGTGTGAATATCTAATATTATCAACCGGCCACCTGCGCGTCAAGCGAAGAAGTCCCCATCGACGCATTGCTATCAGGAACCCACCTGTCACTCTGCCTGTCGTGTGCTTGTGCGAGTTGCGGTCGCGCCTTGGACGCAATTTCACTCGTGCTGACGCCCATGACGTGGCAGATGTGCTGCTGACCTTGCGTCCGCTTCGACTGCGACGCCAACGCCACCACGGAGCCGCTTTTGTTCGAACTGGCGGTCCATGCAGGCGCCCGACCACCTCAGTTAGTTACGGAGCGATAGCGGACTCCGTGCGGCTCCCCAGCGCTTGACGCCCGTACTGACCCCACTGATTGGCGTCACTGCCGTCCTGAGCCGCTGCAATCCATCGGTCGCGTCGCTGCAGCATGTTAGCTGGCTCATCAGCGACCTCCTCGACTTCTACGGTTGATGGATGACCCCGCGAGTATGCACTTGTCCTGGGAGCTCCACACGATTGTTCTGACAAGCATTGCCAGGAACGGATACCTCCGTATGCTCGAATATATGGGCGACGAAGTCTTCGCGTGGTTGGAGCTGCATCAGTCATTCTACGTCTTGTATAATGCTGCGTACACCGCAGCTGCGAACGGCTATCTGGACGACATCAAGTGGCTCCACGAGAATCGAACGGAAACCTTCGCTACCTCTGCAATCGAAGCAACTGCGATTGGTGGGCACCTTCATGTTATCCGCTGGTTGCATGCAAATCGATCAGAAGCTTGAGTTGAACCTTGCTGCTGAGAATGGACACCTTGATGTGGTCAAATTGCTTCATCACAATCGGACTGAGGGCTGCACGACCCGCGCAATGGACAGAGCGGCTGCAAACGGACACCTCGGTAGCCAAGTGGCTCCACCACAATCAAACCGAGGGCTGCACGACGGATGGCATGGACGAAGCAGCCACCAAAGTCCATCTCGTGGTCAAATGGATGCATTTCCATTGAACTGAGGACTGAGCCTTCAGAGGTGTTGAAATGGAAGAGCTGGAGCAGTTCTGCCATAGCAGCGTGGCTGACGCGTGATCGTGACCACTATTAGCTCAGGCGTTGCCGAATATTAGCAGTGTCGCGCCAATCTCTTCTATGGTGCGGCATGATACGAACATGTTCTTGTTGCACAAGCAATGTGGTGCTCCCATGTTGAACTCGACTGCTTTGGCTGAGAACGGGAACGGATCCTCGGTATGTGATAGCCATCTGATCACCAGAACAATAGCGGCATAATGTAGACCACGAAAAGCATCGAGTCCAAGGCGACGTCATCCATCAGGAACGCGCCGGCGTCTTGTTGGTGGCTGCATTAAATGAACTCAGCGTTCGTTCGACACCAAAGACCTCAAAGTGTACCCACGCCTTCTGTGGGTACACTTTTGTTGGCCTCGTGTTGCTGTAGAGCCGTTTCATTCGCCAAAAAACACTTTTGGTTACCATTGATTAGTGGAAAACATTGCGAATCAAACTGCGAAGCCAAATGCCGTCGGCACTTGCCAATCTCGACACCAGGAGAGAACGATGGCCGACTCCGAGGCGCTGCCGCTAGCTCCCCAACGCTTGGCACCCGCCCTCCCGCCTCTAGATGGCGTCACCAGCGTCCTAACCCGCTGCAGCCCGTCGGTCGCGTCGTTACAGCACGTTCTCAGCCTCATCAGTGGCTTCCTCGACTCTCCGGCAGCTGGACGATCCCGAAAGCCTGTGCTCGACCAGGATGCCTCCCATTGCTGCGTCGACTGCTGCTAAAAGAGAAGAGCGCAGCTTCTCCGCTGGACCCGTTCTATCGCGACTGGATCTTCAACCGAGGAGTGAACGCGGCGGCGGAGCGCGGAGATCTGGACGTCGTCAAGTGGCTCATGACCGAGTACTCGCCGCACACTGTCGTCACTCTCGGTGTGGAAGCAGCAGCGGCCGGCGGACACCTTGACGTGGTCGAGTGGCTGTACGAGTGTGATGTTGCGCACGAGACGGCGTTGTTTGGTCAGCGGGAGATGCTGTTTGCGGCGAAGGCGGGTCATCTCGATGTGCTCAAGTGGCTGTATCAGAAGAATCGGGCATCGCCAGTATTGGGACTTGACTTCTCGGCGCCGTCAGCGGCTGCGAATCGCAGCGCGGCTTGCCTCCAAGCCGCCGCTGACAACGGTCATCTACACGTTGTGCGCTGGCTCGCGGATGAGATCAACCGATCTGTTCGCGGCCAGCCTGCCGGCAGGAACGCAATTCGTGCTCATTCATGGGGCTGGGCGGGGATGGCAAGTCACGGCCACCTCGAAGTGCTCGAGTATTTCGCTGCACAAAAGTTCGAGTGGCTGAGAGCGATCCCGTCGGCCTACGACATGTACCACGCCGCGTTGAACGGCCAGTTCCACGTCGTCAAGTGTCTGCAAGACGAGGGGTTTGTCATTCAAGATGCCCAATTCGACGTCATGGGGGCGGCTGCCGCTCGCGGTGATCTGCCGATGCTTGAGTGGATGTACGAGAATGAATCTTTCGAAGTCAAGAAGAAAGGCTCCTTCGTGAAGGCCGCGGCGAGCGGACATCTTGAAGTCGTGCGGTTCATCCACGAGCACTTCAGCAAGGATCACATCTTCACGAAGAGGGCGATGGATGTGGCTGCCGAGAGGATATCTCGACATCGTTCGGTGGCTCCACGAGACTCGATCAGAAGGCTGCACGGCATCGGCGATGGACAAGGCGGCGGGGAATGGCCACTTTGAGGTCGTTCAGTGGCTCCATGCGAACCGAGTGGAGGGCTGTACAGCAGCGGCAATGAACGGTGCTGCCGCCAACGGTCACCTCGGCGTTGTCCAGTGGCTTCACACGAACCGATCGGAAGGATGTTCGGAAGCAGCGATGGACTCGGGTGCTGGTAACGGATACCTCGACGTTGTCCAGTGGCTGCACATCAACCGATCGGAGGGCTGCACGACAGACGCAATGGATCGAGCGGCACGGAGTGGCCATCTGGAGATCGTCAAGTGGCTCCATTCGAATCGCAATGAAGGATGCACGACGTCTGCGATGGATGAGGCGGCTGGCAATGGCCACCTCCACGCGGTTGAGTGGCTGCATCTCAATTCCTCTGAGGGCTGCACTATCAGAGCTATGGACTCCGCTGCCAATAACGGATACTTAAAGGTGGTGCAGTGGCTGCATTGGAACCGCGACGAGGGCTGCTCGACGCGCGCAATGAATGGAGCGGCACACAGTGGCTCCTTCGAGGTGATGCTGTTCCTGCATGAGAACCGGCCCGAGGGTTGCTTACCGGCAGTATTTGAGAAGGTCATGTCTGCGAACGACTTTGATATTCTCCGTTGGCTGGCTGCGCGCTATCCGCAGCTCTTCAACCCCGCAATGCCATTTGACATCTTTCACTTGCTTGTTGTGGACAACATGTATGGCGTGATGAGGTGGTTGGCTCAAGCGTGCCGTCGAGCTGGCGTCACTTCGATCGAGCCTTAGCGCAGTCACTTGTGGGGAAATGGCGGCCAAGTTGCCGTCATGAGTCGAGTCGCCGGCAGAGGCTGAGGGGCCGGGAGGGCGGGTCGGTTTTCGACTGGAAGGACGATCGGAGAGGTTTCCGACTGCTGACTGCTGTAGAGATTCACTGACAGCACAGTCGCATGAGGTGTTTGAAGGCCATGACGCCACCATGTGTCGCCTCCATCACCACAAGTAGTGGAAAGCGCGACCAGTCCAGCCACAGATCGGCGTTCGAGCCTCCACTCATCCACATCAATGCACACATCTATTCAATGGATCGACTGACATGCCTTGTCCAGTCAGAGCCGAGTGGACGATTTACATCAGCGACCGCGAAATGGCGTCGCCTCGGACCAGAAAAGCGTCGGCTTCTTCCAGTCGATCGCATCCAACGGTCTCTGCGTTCGCTCGACGCCAACGACCGGCTCCATGTCGAGTGGCCCCACCACCAAGGATCGATGCATCGATGCATCCATCGACCGAGACACTTTCTCCATCACATCCAACTCGTCTGCTCCAGGTCTGCAGCGCTTGATATCCCCTTGAATTCGATCCGGTCGAACCTTGATCAGTCCGCGAAGAGCTCGAGCCGAACGTGTCAACAACATGGGCGGGGCCGAGCAGGACGCC